>PVKP010019635.1:0-42114 GCA_004027715.1 Plecturocebus donacophilus | reverse complement strand
CCTTTCTTCTGCTTGGTCAATTCGGCTGTTGAAACTTGTGCATGCTTCGTGAAGTTCTCGTGTTGTGTTTTTCAGCTCCATCAATTCACTTATGCTCTTCTCTAAGTTGTCCATTCTCGTTAGCATTTCGTTAAATCTTCTTTCAAGGTTCTTAGTTTCTTTGCATTGGGTTAGAACATGTTCTTTTAGCTCACAGAAGTTTCTTATTATCCACCTTCTGAAGCCTGATTCTGTGAGTTCGTCACACTCATCCTCCATCAAGCCTTGTTCTCTTGCTGATGAGGAGCTATGATCCCCTGTAGGAGGAGAGGCATTCTGATTTCGGGTGTTCTCAGCCTTTTTGCACTGGTTTCTTCCCATTTTTGGGGATTTATCCACCTGTCGTCTTTGTAATTGCCCACTTTCAGATTGGGTCTCTGAGTGGACGTCCGGGTTGTTGGTGATGAAGTTTTTTCTGTTTCTTAGATTTCCTTCGGGGAGCGCCCCTTCCCCACAGAGCTGGGCCTTCCTGGGTTCAGCTGTGCTTGCTGTGCTTCCCGAGTTCAGCTGTGCTTGCTCTCAGTCCTCAGCGCTTCCAATTGCTGTTCTCCTTGTGGGGATAGGACCGGCCGAGCCCGACTAAAATGGCATCCAGTCCCGTACACTCTGCACCGAGAAGCGCCGCGCCGGCCAAAAGAGTTGCGCTGGCGACCCGTGTGGCTCCTTCGCTGGGAATCTCCCAGTCTGTGGGCATCAAAAATTTGTCTGCAATTGCGGCATCCACTTGCTCTCTGTGCTTTCACTGGGAGCTACAATCCTGAGCTGCTGCTACGAGGCCATCTTGGATCTCTCTCCCTTCTTTTCTTTTTTGAGACAGAGTTTTGCTCTTGTTGCCCAGGCTGGAGTGCAATGGCGTGATCTCGGCTCACCACAACCTACGCCTCCCAGGTTCAGGCGATTCTCCTGCCTCAGCCTCCCAAGTAGCTAGGATTATAGGCATGTGACACCATGCCCGGCTAATTTTGTATTATTAATAAAGATGGGGTTTCTCCACGTTGGTCAGGCTGGTCTTGAACTCCCAACCTCAGGTGAGCTACCCGCCTTGGCCTCCCAAATTGCTGGGATTACAGGCATGAGCCACCACACCCGGCCTCTTCCAGCTGTTTTGAAATACACAGTAAATTATTGCTAACTGTAGATACCCTATAGTGTTATGAAACACTAGAACTTACTCTTTCAATCTAACTGTACGTTTTTACCCATAAACAACCTCTGTATCCCCCAACAGCTGCTTTCCAGCCTCTGATAACCATCGCTCTACTCTGTTCCTCCATAACATCAACTTTGTTAGCTCCTACATATGGGTGAGAACGTGCAATATTTGTCTTTCTTGCACAGAGTGTGCAATATTTGTCTTTCTTGGCTTATTTCACTTTTTATAGTGTCCTCCATAGAACACTCCAGTGTCCTCCATTTTTATAATGTTCTCCATTGCTCATTCCTCTTGCTGCAAATGATAGAATTCCATTTTTTTAATGGCTGAATAGTATTTTATTGTGTATATATATCTATATAAACATAGATATATATACACCACATTTTCTTTATCCATTCATTCACTGATGGATATGTAAGTTGGTTCCATATCTTAGCTACCATGAATAGTGCTGCAGTAAATATGGGCATGCAGATACCTCTTTGACCTACTGATTTCCTTTCTTTACATTTATATACACTCATATATATCAGTAAGTCTAACATACATATATATACATCTATATACACATATATATCACATATATATATACACACATATATATATACACATACATATATATCACACCTGCCATGTGATTCTGCAATCACAATGAGATACATACATACAGTATGTATGCTGAATCACATGGCAGGTGTATTTTTCAGTATTTTGAGGAACTTCCATACTGTTTTCGATGATGGCTGCACTAATTTACATTCCCATCAACAGTGTATTAAAAAATAGAAAAATCGGCTTATGTCAGGCTAACAGTACAACAAAGAAACAATCAAAAGAGTAAAGAGACAACCTAAAGAATGCAAGATTGCTGAACAAGGTGGCTTATGTCTGTAATCCTGGTGCTTTGGGAGACTGAGGCGGGAGGATTGATTGAGGCTAGGAGTTCAAGATCAGTCTAGGCAACATAATGAGACCCCATCTTTACAAAAATAAAAAATTAGCCAGGCGTCATGGTGCATGACTGTAGTTTTAGCTACTTGGTAGTTTGAGGCTGCAGTGAACCATGATTGCACTACTGCACTCCAGCTTGGGTGACAGAATGAGACCTGTCTCGAAAAAAAAAAAAAGGGAGAAAATGTTTGCAAACTGCCCAACAAGGCCTTAATAACCAGAACATATAAGGAACTCAAACATATCAGCAGCAAAAAACTAAATAATCTAATTTTAAAATGAACAAATAACCTGAACAGACATTTATCACAAGAAGACATACAAATGGCCAACAGATATGAAAAAATGCTCATCACTAAACATTATGTAAATGCAAGTCAAAACCAAAATGATATATCATCTCACCCTAGTTAAAATGAATATTATCAAAAAGACAAAAAATTTAAAATACCGAGAATCACTTGAACTTGGGAGCTAGAGGTTGCAGTGAGCCATGATGGCGCCACTGCTCTCCAGCCTGGCCAACAGGATGAGACTGTGTCTCAAAATAAAAATAAAAATAAAAAATGTTGGCAAGGATGTGGAGCAAAGGGAACTCTCATGAACAAACAGTTTTGAGTACCACTAAAACTGTGTGTTAAATATTGGGGTATTTAACAATGTGTTAAATACTGGGGTACAAAGAACAGGATATGCTCACTGTCTGCCCTTTCTAAGGCCTGACACGTTCCCAGCACAGAGTAGATGATCACCAAGTACTTGTAGAGTCTAACTGAAATCAGGACTGATGGAAATAACTGCATTTCCTACCAAGGTGACCCTGGGGCATCCAACTGAAGCCAGACCATAAAGGTTGGTCCAAGGACTGATGAGAATAACTTGGACTCAAGTGAAGTTGCTGTCATTTGGGATTACTGCCAAGGCAGCAAACAACCAGTGCAAAGGATGTCTCAGAGATAAGAATATGAATGAAGTGATTTGACCACCGTGATGTGGTTCCAACAGCCTACTTGCTCAGTAGAAGATCCTTTAAGTCAGAGGAGCTGAGGGTGGAGGTTTGCGTCTTTTAGGATGAACTGAGGCATGTTGTCACTCACATTTTGCCCCATGACTAGATAAGGAAATTCCTGCTATGCCTGTTATTGTTATAACATATAACATCCTTCCATATTCGTTCTCTATCTCTCTCTTTTTTTTAAGACAAAGTTTCACTCTTGTTGCCCAGGCTGGGGTGCAATGGTGCGATCTTGGCTCACTGCAACCTCTGCCTCCCAGGTTCAAGTAATTATCTTGCCTCAGCCTCCCAAATGGCTGGGATTACAGGCATGTGCCACCAATGCCTGGCTAATTTTGTATTTTTAGTAGAGCTGGGTTTTCACCATGTTGGCTACGCTGGTTTTGAACTCCTGACCCCAGGTGATCCATCCGCCTTGTCCTCCCAAAGTGCTGGGATTACAGGCATAAGCCACCATGCCTGGCCCATATTTTTTTTTCTTACTTTGTCTTCAGGCCTACTCAAATGAACCAAGGCATTTTGTAATTAGTTGGGAGGCTTTGGAGTAATTCAGAAGAGAGAACTCATTGGCAGCCTGAACAGGATCATTATTAGAAATGGGGACAGAGATAGGTGTATAGGTTTTAAAATACTTAGGAAAGAGAGTAGACTGGTCTCTCTTTTCTGCTTCCAAGGAAATGCTCAATTGCTCCTTACAAAATCATCTCAATCTTATGCTGGAAGCCCGATGAAATACTGAATGTGTAAAGTGCCTGTGACATTTGTTGTCACTTGGTAATTCAGTCTTTACTGGGCTTTCCCATCTCCCAAATGCTGCTTGTGCAATTATTATGCTACCTACCATGAGGAGGTTGCAATGCACTGCTAACATTTGCTCCAAATGCAAGGTTTAATTTCAGGTGTGTCTGGAATTCACAATTACCTAGCAAATAATAACCTTAGATCTTGAGAAACAACGTAGTATAGTGGTTAGGAACATAGATGATGGAGTCAAACTGTCTCGGTTCAAGTCTCAGCTCTACCTGTATAAGCTGTGTGACATTGAATCAATTACTTAATCTCACTCTGTACCTCACTTTCCTCATCTGCAAAGTGAAGATGTTTGTGATGTAACAGTAAGATCTATTTCATGGGTTTATTAGCAAGTTAATTATATGTGAAATGCTTAATAATATACCTGGCACATAGGGAGAACTCTTTGGTTGCTGATTATTTTTAAAGGAATAAATCCTTAAGGTAAAATTCTATACCTTTCTTCCTCATATCAACACTCTCTAAACCCAATCACATGCTCAGGTTTGGATTAGAAAATTTCTTTGTAGCACAGCCCTGTAACTTGATATAGAATCAAAAGCCCATCCCAGAAGGTGGTGCTGACCTTTAGGGCTGCTTAACACCAAAGCTGCCTTCTCTGGGATCCCTCGGGACTTGGCTCCATCTCAGCCACCAGTGGCCTTGTTTAACCGATTACATCCAATTAAAGAGAAGGTCTTAATTTGTCTTCCTAGCACTTAGAATTGGCTGAGATGTTTGACATCACTTCCTGAAGCCAAGATCCCCTGCTTCCTCCTTCCCACAGAAGAAAAGCAAAAAGAAACAAATACTCAAATGGAGGAGGAATCTTCAAAGTCTTTAAAAATGTTTACTGGAAGGTGATTTCTCCCGCTTTTACCTTTGATATATTTGTAAATCACTTATATAATAAATAATACTGGGGAACCAGAAATATCTGCTCTAAATATTTTAGAGTATTTTCTTCCAGGTTTTAAAATTGTATTTATAGATTGTGTTTGACATAGTTGTAATCAAAGTATAGATACAATTTTGTATTCTGAATTTTGTTTCATTTAACTTTATACATATTTCCCATGTTGCTATCAATTTTTTGTAAAAATTTGTAATAGTTTTGTGGTATTTCACTATATTTATTTATTTTTCCAGTATTGGAGACTTAGTTTTAAAAGTATGTCTAGGCCAGGCGCTGTGGCTTAGGCCTGTAATCCCAGCACTTTGGGAGGCTGAGGTGGGCGGCTCACTTGAGGTCAGGAATTCAAGACCAGCCTGGCCAACATGGTGAAACCCCCTCTGTACTAAAAATACAAAAATTAGCCAGGCATGGTGGTGAGTGCCTGTTATTCCGGCTACTTGGGAGGCTGACAGGAGAATCCCTTGAGCCTCTTCAAGGAGGTGGAGGTTGCAGCGAGCTGAGATCTTGCCATTGCACTCCAGCCTGGGTGACAGAGGCAAGACTCCTTCTCAAAAAAAAAAAAAAGTATGTCTATCGTCTTCATTTTCCCCTGGTATTTTTGGTGTCTTATTTAGAATCTATTTTAGTCAATGGAATATCTAGGTAAAGGGTGTGAACATTTTTTTTTTTTTGAGACAGTGTCCTTCTGTCACCCAGGCTGGAGTGCAGTGTTATATGATCGCAGCTTACTGCAACTTTCACCTCCCAGGTTCAAGCAATTCTCCTGCCTCAGCCTCCCAAGTAGCCGGGACTACAGGCATCATCATGCCCAGCTAATTTTTGTATTTTCAGTAGAGATGGATTTCACCATGTTGATCAGGCTGGTCTCAAACTCTTGACCTCAGGTGATCCACCCACCTTGGCTTCCCAAAGTGCTGGGATTACAGGTATAAGCCACCATGCCCAGCTGTGTGTAAACATTTTTAAGGTTCTTGATTCACACTGTCCATTCTAAAATGTCTGCCTTAACTTACCTCGTCACCAACAATGGGTGAGAGTTCCATCAACAGAAGAGAAATAGATTTTATCCTAGTACTGTCCAGAGGAAGCTGGTAGAGTTATTGCCCTCCCTCATTAACCCTTTCCCACCTTTTATTCTGATTAACTTAAAAACAACATGTAAATATTACCATTTTAACCATTGTTAAGTGTACTTTGGCAATGTTAAGTATATTCACATTGTTGTTAAACAAATCTCCGGGACTTCTTCATCTTGCAAATCAGATACTCTATATCCACGAAACGACACCCGTTTCCTCCTCCTCACAAACCCTGGCAAGCACCTGTTTGTGCTGTTTCTGTGAATTTGACTACTTTCGATTAAGTGGGATCATCCAGTCCTCCTGAGGTGCTTTTAAAGCAGCATATCTAGGAACTACATCATGTCTTTGAATAACAACATTTTGTTCAATGTTGTTTTGTTACACCATTAATGAGGAAAAAAATAATTCCTGGCCAGAGCCACTGTGTGTGGAGCTTGTGAATTCTCCCCATAACTGCGTGAGTTTTCTCTGGGTCCTCCTGTTTCCTCCTGCATCTAAAGATGAGCATATTATGTTCATTGCAGGTATGAACTGTCTCCGTCTGAGTGAGGGTGTGTGTGTGTGTGTGTGTGTGTGTGCACCCTGTGACGGACAGCGTCCTGTCCAGGGTCAGTTCACGCCTTGTGCCCTGAACTATCTACCTGGTTGGGCTCCAGGGGCTTGTGACACTGAATTGGAATAACTGGGTAAATAATTATCTTACTAGTTTTTATTCATTTTTCTTTTTATTTATTTTTTCTCCCTTATTGCCAACAACATTAATCTTTCTTAGATGTATGTGTAGCTCCCTTTTATTCCATGTTGACTATTACAAGTACTTTGGGTCTTTTAGAAGTTTGTTGATGTTTTTGTAACCAGAAACATGCTGCGGGAACTTAACTCTTGCTTATATCAATTAGCCAATGGTAAAACTGGCTTCTTTATACATTTCACTTGAAGTTGCAGCTTCCAAGAACCTATTGATGACATTAAGTGAGGACTTACTGCATTTGCAAAGCAGTGGTCACACAGGTGTTTGGTGAATGAGATGCAGACTACACCACCCTCCTGTCTCTTATTGCTGCTGATCCCATCTCTGGTCCCACCCCTTCCCATGTGAGCTCCATATACACACATCCACATGCCTCTTGGATATCCCTATTTGGATGCCTTCCAGTCACTTCTATCACAACATGGCCTGAACTAAGCTCATCATCTCATTCCATGTCAAGCCTATTCTTTGTCCTCCAGGTTGCTTTCTAAAAGACTAATTTAATTATATTGGTCCTTTGCTTAAAATATTTTAAAGCTAGGCCAGGTGCAGTGACTCACTCCTGTAATCCCAGCACTTTGGGAGGCAGAGGCATGAGAATCGCTTGAACCTGGGAGGTGGAAGTTGTTGTGAGATGAGATTGCACCATCGCACTCCAGCCTGGGTGACAAGAGTGAAACTCCGTCTCAAAAAAAAATTAAGGCTGTTAGGGTAAAGTCCAAATTCCTCAACAAGACTTTCCATGGTTCCTGTCTCTCTGGCTCATCCATGCCTCCCCCTGGAGCCCTGTGCTGCCGCTGGGCACACCTGCTTGCAGGGCATCTCATGCTCCATCACTGACCTGGAGGACTTGGAGGACTTTTGTACACCATACTACTTTTTTTTTTGGAATGCCCTTTCCTCCCTTCTTCTCTTGGACAATTATTTGTCAAGTAAGTGTCAGATAAAGGAATCATCTCTTCTCCAGAAAGTCTTCCCAAATTCCCCTGCCTGGATCTGTATTCCTTTTCTGGCCTCACAGTCTCAAGTACAGACCTCCATTTCCGAGTCATCCTTAATTGTTGCTCTACATACATACTTGTCTCCTCAGCTAGATTTGTAAGCTACTTAAGGATAGGTTCTGGATGTTTTATCTCTCTGCCCCTAGCCCTAGCCCAGCGCCCAGCACATAGGAAATGCTCCGAGCATCCTTGCTAAATGCATGTTGAATGGAGTTACTCTTGACCTCATTCCTCCAAAAGAAAAGACAAAATCTCCTTCCTATTGCTGCCACATATAGGGTGAGCTCTTATAAATACCCACTTTCCTCTTGTTTATAGGGAAGTATGGATATGATGGCATCTTCAGAGTAAGTAGAGACTTCCATTAGGAGAATAGAGTGGTCCTAAATCTTGCAGCCCAACAAGAAGCCAAGAAAGAAAGTACCATTTTCTTGTAATGGCCACATTTATGTATTTATTTGAAACTTACTACCGTCCTCTGTTAGTCTCTGACAACTCTGCACCCCCTCTAAAAGCATAGTGCCAAAGTGAATAAAACTCAGAAGCTTAGGTCCAAGGGCAAGTCACTGACTCAAAAGTCGTGACTTGCTTCACTTTTTTTTTTGTTTTCCTAGTGTACACTGATGCTTGTGCTTGCTTTATTCAGAGGGTGAAGACAGATTTTTTTTTTTTTAAAAACTGCACATAAATGGAGGAAATGAAAAAATTCCTCCATTATCCCAATCTTGAGATTAACTGATCAAAATTGTGAAAGGCATTTTGCAAAGCATTAGAAATCTAATGGGAATTTCTCATTTAATCCTGTTTCTTCCACTATTCCCGCTCTTACTCCCCTCTTCCATTCCCCATCCCACCCCCTAGCCCCAACTTTTTAGTTGCTATTGCAATTCGGTGGCATTTGCTCCGCAATCAGTATTTCTTCCCCTTCCCTTCCTTTCCCTCTCCCACCCTCCTGGGAGGCCGAGAAGGAGGCGCAGAGGAGGAGGAGTAGAGAGAAAGAAGCCCCAGTAGCATTCAGCCTGCCCGGCTCCCTACAGGAAGTGATCTTTCTGCTTTTAGGTCAGCCACACGCCTCCCAGCCAGCCAGCAGCTCTAACTAATTAGCACACGTGATGGGAATTGGAAACAAAGTCGCCAACAATAGGAGCGTGGGAACCCGAGCTGCACTGCAATTACAGCGCCCCTCCTCCCCCGCCCGCCCAGGGAGGGCCCGCCAAGTCCGGGCGCCCGGGGCTCCGGGCCGCGTCCGTCCAGCGGGTCGCGCCGCTCGCCTCCGCCCTGTGGGGGTCTGCACACAATAGGGGGAAAACGCGTTTAGGGAACCTCATCGCTTGCCAGGTCACGCGAGAGGTCAGTTACCCTTTGTTGGGAGAGGGCGACGGAAGAAAGACGGTCATCAAATATCCTCCTTGTGATAGTGCAGGGGCCTGGACAGCTCAGGAGCCCGCGGGCCCACCGTGGGGACTGGGGACTCTGCGGGACGTCTGCCTACGGGCTGTCGGGGCGCCGCGGGGAACGCGCTTTCTTTATAGTATTTACGGGAGAAGTGGACCCTGCCCTTTCGGCGTCCTGCTGTGAGGGAGCTGTTGCGGGGGCGCCAAAGAGCGGCGACCACGGGCAGGACAGCGAGGGCCAGGAGCCGGGCGCTTCTAGGGAGACGCCTCTAACCTGGGCTCGCCCAAACGAGCCTCTGGCGGCCCCGTGCGCATGCGCCTAGCGGTCGCCTTGGCGGCGGTGGTTTCAGAGGTAGGCTGATGGAAGTTTGCGTCTGAAGTTTCCCAGTGCACTACATTCCGATGATTTTTTTTTTTTTTTAAAGAATAACAGCTTTATTTAGAATTCACATACCACGCAGTTTACCTATTTAAAGTGTATGATTCGGCCAGGCGCGGTGGCTCACGCCTGTAATCCCAGCACTTTGGGAGGCCGAGGCGGGCGGATCACTTGAGGTCAGGAGTTTGAGACCAGCCTGACCAACATCGTGAAACCCCGTCTCTACTAAAATACAAAAATTAGCCGGGCGTGGTGATGTGCACCTGTATTTCCAGCTGCACGGGAGGCTGAGGCAGGAGAATCGCTTGAACCCGGGAGGCAGAGGTTGCAGTGAGCTGAGGTTGTGCCACTGCACTCCAGCCTGTGCAACAGAGAGAGACTCCTTCTCTAAATAAGTAAAGAAAATAAAAATACTTTTTAAAGTGTATGATTCAACGGATTTTAGGATATTTACAGATACGTGCAACCATCACCAGTCAATTTTAGAACATTTTTGTCCTCAAATTCCCCAAATCTGTCCCCTTTAGCTATCAATCCACCCCATAATGCTAACCTCTCCCATTCCCTAGTTCTAAGCAACCACGAATCTATTTTCTGTCTCTTTCAGATTTGCCTATTTTAGACATTTCATACAAATGGAATCATGTCATCGTTTGTGTCTGGTTTCTTTAAGCATGTTTTCAAGGTTCATCCAGGTTGTAGCATGTATCCATAGTTCTTCCTTTTTATTGCTGGGTAGAAACACGTTTTGTTTATCCATTCATCAGTTGATGGGCATTTGAATTGTTTCCACCTTTTGGCCCTTATGGTGCTATGAACATGTACATGCAGGTCTTTGTGTGAGCATGTTTCCACTTCTCTTGGGTAAATAGATAACTTAGGAGCAGAATTGCTTGGTTGATGGTAAATTTATGTTTAACTTCTAAGGAAACTGCCAAACTGTTTCCAAACTGGCAATAAATTCCCAACCGTTAGGGGTTAGTTTTTCTCCAGCTTCCCACCAATATTTCCTATTTGTCTTTTTGGTTATAGCTGCTCTAGTGGGTGTAAAGTCAGTCCTAAACTACAGGAGATTTGGTGAGCCCTAAGCTCTTTTCCAGTGCTAAATTTCTGAGGCATAAGAAGTGAACCTTGCAGTATAGTCTAGCAGGGTCATGAATGGCAATTTACTTAATCAGCTGCCAAAGCACAATAGTATCACTATTTTCTGTGAAAATTGAAGTAGAAAGTAATTATTTACAAACATGTATCTAAGTGATATCATGGAGCTGTTCAAGAAAGCCCCAGTTAAGAGCTGACTCCTTTTGATACGCTCCCCGTCTACACCCCAACTCTACTCCCAAGTCTCAGCTTTTACTATCTGTAGCAGACAAGTTATTTCCATACTATGTGATTAAAAATGACCCTGTATACTCAGAAACACCAAGTGGCAGTAAAACGTTACTCTAGGTTGTGTTGTCCAAACCCAGAGTTATTTTATTGGAGCCAGGGTGTTTGATCAGGCTTCAAGTTTATTTAGATATAAGCGTAATTTCTCATTTATAGGGAACTACTTTTATAATAACAGTTATAATATTTCTATTTACATGATTGGCTGTAGATCACCAAAGGGGTGGGCTACCATGTAACATTAAAAAAATTCAGACCGTATGTTGCATTTATAGCAATAAAATGGGTGGGGAGATTCCCCTCCTGGCTTAACCTAGTCTTTTCCTTTCCTTCCCTTTTCATTTTTCTTTTTCTTTCCCTTTCCCTTTCTTTCCTTTCCGAGATAGGGTCTTGCTCTGTTGCCCAGGCTAGAGTGCAGTGGTATGATCATAGCTCGCCATAACCTTGAATTCTTGGACTAAAGCAATCCACCCACCTCAGCTTCCTGAGTAGCTGGGATTACAGACATGAGCACTGTGCCTGGCCCTGTTTCTTAAATTCAGAAATGACAGTCATGATCTTACATTTATTTCAATGTAGTATATTTCTTCAGTAAAGATACTGCATATGGCAGTTGAAATATATTCTGGTTAGAATAGGCCATTTTAAATACAGATGAGAAGCAAACGTGACAGGTGATACATTTATTGTGTCTTCACCTTCCAGGTCTTGGCTGCATATCAGAATCACCTGGGAAGCTTTAAAAGCATACTTATGCCAGACCCCAACCCAAACTAATTATATCCCAATCTGCTTTTGTTTGTTTGATTTCTGAGAATGGAGCCAACTTCAGTATTTTTTTTTTTTTTTTGTCAGCTCTCCAGTAGATTCCATATACAGCCAGGGTTGAAGTTAATCTTACCCAGTGGTTCTCCAAGTATGGTCCCAGGACTAACTGCATCATCTGGGAACTTGATTGAAATGCAAATTCTTGGCTCCAGCCTAGACTTACAGAAGCAGAAACCCCATGAGAGGGGCCCAGCAATCTGTGTTTTAATAGTCCTTCAGGTAATATGTGCTGAAGTTTGACAACTACTGACATAAGTAGAAATTCTCCACTTTGGCTGCATGTGGGAGACACCTGAGAACTTCAAAAACTACTGATGCCTGGGTTTACACCTCAAGAGATTGTATTTTAATTGTTTTGAGGTGTGGCCTGTGAATTGAAATGAAAAAAAGCAAGCTCCCCAGATAATTCTAGTATGTGGCCAAGTTGTGAATTGTAGACAACAGCAATTCCTAAAGTGTGGTCCCAAGGATACAGCATCGGCATCATCTGAGAATTGTTTGAACTACAAATTCTTGAGACCACCCAGATCTACTGACTCACATACTATGTTGGGGGGGAACCCCAAATCTGTGTCTATTACTAAACTCTCCATGTAATTCTAATGCTCACTAATGGTTGAGGACCACTGGTTTAAACATTGCAGTTCTAGGGTCTGAATATATATTCCAGTTTTGGGGGTGGATCATAGTGCATTACACAATTTTGAACTACAGGCCCTGGAGAAACAGTTTCTCTGTTAAAAAAATTTATATATATTCCTAAATTCTCTTATTACCATTGTAATTTATACCTTATTTATTATTTTGCCTTTGTAGATTTGAAGGCTGAGCTCATCTATGCTTTTATCTTTTATCTATCCATATATTTAGGTTGCAGAGGTCCGAACATTTCATTTTGACATAGGGGAAATAATGGCTTCCTTTCTTCTCGATGGAGCCCTTCCCTTGGGAAACGTTTTGAGAGTTCATGGTTTCTCAAGATAAGCAGAAACTGTCTTAAACATTAAACTACTACCACCATCAACAAAACCATCTGAAACCTCATATAGCTCAATTTAGGAATTTAACATGTTCCTGAATTAATCAGGAAAGTACAAAGTTCTTATGTAAAAGAGCTTGGCTGATTTTAGAGACACATAGCTGAATACTGTGTAACTCATGATGATCTTTTGATGGATAGCCTTGAAGCCAAGCAATTCCTTTTCTCCTCAGTTATCTTCTAGTAGAGCCAGGTTTCTCAATCGGCAAAGACAAATGGTTTTCTAGAGCAGTGGTTCTCAGTGTGTGGTCTTTTGTCCACCACCAGCAGCGTCTCCTCCTCCAGGTGATTCTGATGCCTGCTAAAAGTTGAGAACCAGTTTTAGAGCAAGAAAATGGAAGGATTTTTGACTCACTACCTATCAGGGCAGTAGTTTCTCCATCCAATCATCTGCCAAGTATTGCTCAACATTTTTTTCATAATTTTTTTCCCCTTATTCTTTCCATTCCTGAAGCCATACTCTTAATCCAGGATGATTCCTAGCAGATTCCCAACTCGAGGACTTTTTCCCCTCTATGTGTGTATTCTTTTTGTATCACCTCAGCTATGTACGATGAGCATTCAAAGTCTTCTCCTTCTGTTTGTAAACCTAATATTCCATTTCACATTCTTTGTCCTCATTGGCTTCATAATCGCTTTCCAGTGGGCCATTCCACTCCTGCCCTGTTTTCTTATGACACCCCCTTCTCTTTCAGTATATGGCACAGACCACCACAACCCTCTCCTGCTTTCTCTCTGAACTCCATGAATCTACAAATAAAGGTAATGGGAAAAATGGCAATAAAGTGCTCTTGTCCATTGTACTGAAGCATCTAATCCTGCACAATTCTTTCTTCAGTCATCATCTATGAACATATTCTTACTCTCTGTCTTGCATTAAAAAATTTGGGCCCCAAAGATCAGATTCCATGAGTAAACACATGGATGAAGCAATATAAAAATTATTCCTAGAGATCAAGATGGAGAATCAGAGAGAAAATTCTGAAGATGAGACTATAATGTGCTCTTGTCCGTCTTCTTCAAGGTTTTTGCTGCGTGCATACATGTGAGCCCGAGTATCTAATTCAAGAAGACAGAGTATTTATAGCCTCCAGTATAGTGCCCTGTGTAGAAAACATTAACAGTCATAAAGCAAGATCATATGTTTGTGTATGTGCATGTGAAATTAAGAAATTAATTCTTCTAGTCAAATTTCAAGGGAAAAAAGCTAATAAGTGTTGCAAATGGACAGTAAATAGTACCAGGACAGTAGGATAAGTCTCTGTGTTTTAAACAAAAAATTTTAGAGAAAGAAAAGTGGTTTGAATTAAGTACTAAAAAAATTAACATGAACTGATAACAGAGTAAAATTTTGGTTAGTGACCAATTTAAGGAATACCTATTAACATTTTTAAGTTTTTTAATACCAAGGAAATATTAAACCAACTCTTAAAACTGGGTATTAAAATTCTCTAAGGCATATATATATATATATATATATTTTTTTTTTTTTTAAAGACAAAAGAAAAATTTATTGCCATAAATTAATCCAGTAGGTATATCTAAGAAAGCACGCATCAGTTGGTTAGGGCAGTAAGCGCCTCTACCACATTGCCCATGTGTTCCCGCAAGCTGCGTTCTGCTGCTGCTCGAGATATCTCCATCTCAGTCATTATCAGTTCCAGATCTTCCTTCTTGATAGTGACTTTTGCCAGTTCCTTTTCCCGCTCCTGTTTGGCTTTCTGCTCCCGGGACCTTCTGTCTCCAATCACAGACATGGCCGTCTCCAGATTGGAACTCTGGATCTCCTTCTCCTCTGCATAGTCAGTGACCCGCTCCAAGTCCGCCGCACCGCTGTCATGTTTCCGTGGCTTCTCGGGAGGTCGCTCTGGGCCACTGGTCTCGGTCTCTAACTCTAGCTCCACATCCCCCTCGGTCGCCATATCTATTTCAGGCATATATTTTACAGAGAACAAAAGCTTTTAACTTAGAGCTGTGAATTCTCAGCAAAATATGCATGAAGATTCAATATTTTTGATGAATCTTTTCAATGGTCCTTTACATAATATTGTGCTAATGTGCATGGATTGAGACAATAACATGTGATGGATGGCACATATAAGCACAGACAAATCAAGCTATCTTCAAAACTGAATATATTTTGCTTTTTAAAAATTAGGCCAGGTGTGGTGGCTCACACCTGTAATCCCAGGATTTTGGGAGGCTGAGGCTGGTGGATCGCTTGAGACCAAGAATTTCAGACCAGACTGGGCAACATGGAAAGATCACTTCTGCACAAAAATTTAAAAATATTGGCTGGTGACATGCACCTGTTGTCCTAGCTACTCTGGCGGCTGAGGTGGGAGGATCACTTGAGCCCAGCAGTTTGAGGTTATAGTGATCTGTGATTGCACTACTGTAGTTTGGCCCAGGCAACAGAGGGAACCTCCCCCTCGACATTTTATGACATGTATTTGAACCCTTGAAAAATTCTACCAACTCATCTGTCTCTATTCCGCTATCTTTCCTGATTGGAAAAAAACATTACTTTTATTCTATATACTATGTATTATAATTACTAAATACAATGTTACAAACATAAAACCCAAATGGCCAAATTATGGAAGTCTTTTAATAGTGTTTTTACGTGGTAAAAGAAAAGTTTATTCAAGCACATATTCTATTGAGATCCAAGGAAGTGAGTTGTGTTCTTCAGCGTGCACTCTCAGGGAGGATGACCACACAACCTGCTGCACTTGGGAAAGCTGTTCACAGAGGGATAGTTGCAAGGCTGGTGAAAGGAAACCCCAGGAACAATGAACTCTGGGGATTTGGCTTGAGAGGTGGATGGGTTGAAAGCCTAAAGGGGTCCTAGGCTCATTTGTCTTAGGCACTGGTGATAAGGCTGGTAGAGCCAGTTCTCCACAGTGGGAATTTCCAGCAGAGACAAAGCACCCCTTCCTTTCACTGTCATTTGACAAGAAGGTCAAGAATGACAAGAACAGAAGGGAAAATTATGGACTGAAGATGCAAGCTCCTCTTAAATGGCGATACTTACCAGAAATACCAAGCTTTTGTCATTTATTTGGAAAGGAGCTTGCTCTATTTCTTTAACTTATCTGTACTGGATTTGAAAAAGAAAAGTCCTTGAAAAATAAAAAAATATTTTGCTCCAAAAATAGGCCTTTTAAGTGGCAAAAATTTGTGTATTCTGTTTTGCTTCTTCAATTACTGGCAAGTAAAATAGAATACATTCTAAAAACTGAGAAATAGAACCCTTATCTGTAACAAAAATGCCTACTTACAAAGATACATTAAGATTCTATAAAAGTTTTGAAATAGGAATTGTTTTAGCTCAGGCTGCCATAACAAAATGCCATAGACTGAGTGGTTGAAACAATAGAAGTTTGTTTTCTCATAGGTCTGGAGATTGGAGGTCTAAGATGAAGGTTCCAGCATGGCCAGGTTCTGGTGAGGGCTCTCCTGGCTTGCGGATGGCTGCCTTCTCACTGTGTCCTCACGTAGGGCAGGGGGGAGAGAGAGAGGGAAAGGAAGTCGGGGGAGAGAGAGGGAAAGGAAGCGGGGGTGGGGGGGGAGAGAGAGAGAGAGAGAGAGAGAGACAAACAAAGATGGTACCAGGAGAGAAGAATAAATTAGTTCTCTGGTGTCTCTTCTTATAAGGGCACTAGTCCCATTGTAGAGATTCCAGCCTCATCACCTCATCTAAACCTAATTATCTCCCAAGGGCCCCAACTCCAAATACTATTACATTAGGGGTCAGTACTTCAACATATTAATTTGGGGTAACACAGTTCAGGAATGATATCCAACCATGTTTGACTTCTTTGTTATCTTGTAACTAGAATATTAACTGGCCTCACTAGCCTTTGACTACAGATGAGGTCACATTAATGCCTAAATTCCAATGATTCTTAACCCTTCCTGCCAGACTATAGGACTTTGGCCCCTTTCTAAGTTCTCAGCTCTGCCTGGGTAATGCCTCATTGATATTCAGTGCTGTCTGTCCATGACAGCTTCCTCTTGAAGGCCTGTGCACTGCCTCTATAGCTAAGCCCTAGTCATCACCATGTACCTTCACCGTGCCATTTGGCATGTATATGCATGTATATGTGGGGGGCATGGGGTGGTGGTACAGAATTAACCTGTTCCAGTTCTCTGCAGCATATTGTCATTTCGGTGCTGACGTAACATGATTATTATTGTTATTTTTACCAGAATTATCTACTATATAATAACTCCTTCAGCTTTTGGTCCTAAGCCTTTTCTCTAATGTGACTCAAAAATCTATCCTCTCAAGAAAAAATATTTGCAAACTATGCATCCAGCAGGGAACTAATATCCAGAGTTTACATGGAACTCAACAACAACAACAACAACAAATAACCCTATTAAAAAGTGGGCAAAGGATATGAATAAACATTTTTCAAAGAAGACATCCAAGTGCACAACAGGCTTATGAAATAATGCTCAACATCACTAATGATCAAATAAATGCAAATTGAAGCCACAGTGAGATATCATCCTACTCCAGTCTGAATAGCTATTATAAAAAGTCAAAAAATAACAGATGTTGGTGAGGATATAAAGAAAATAGAACTCATATGCTGTTGGTGGGAATGTAAGTTAGTACAACTATGGAAAACTCTATGGAGGCTGCTCAAAGAACTAAAAAATAATGACCATTTGATCCAGCAATCCCACTACTATATTCAGGAAAATAAATCATTATATCAAAAGTATACCTGCACACATATATTTATCACAGCACTATTTACAATAGCAAAAATATAGAATCAACCTAAGGGTCCATCAATGGATGATTTAATTTTAAAATGTGGTATATATATATACAGTGAAATACTATGCATCCATAAAAAATGAAATCATGTCTTTTGCAGCAATAAGGATGGAAATGGAGGTCATTCTCTCTAATTGAAACAACTCCGAAACAGAAAGTCAGATGCTTGTTCTCACTTTGTAAGTGGGAGCTAAATAATTTGTACACATGGACACAGGGTGTGGAATGATAGGCACAGGAGCCTCAGAAGAGTAGGGGAATGGAAGGGAGATGAGTGATAAGAAACTACTTAATAGATACAATGTACATTACTTGAGTGATGGATACACTAAAAGTCAAGACTTCACCACTGCACAATATAGCCATGGAACAGAACTGCACTTATATCTTTTAAATTTATACATTTTTAGTTTTTTGAAAAAAAGGAAAAAAAACCTCTGTTCTCTCTTCTTTTCTCCCTCCTTTCTGCCCTGTGCTCCTGAATCAAAAGGTAAAAATATTTAATAAAAACCTCTTCAACTTAAAACCAAAGCTCCAGTGTGTATCAGTTCAGGCAAACAGATCACTTAGTGGATCGGCAGCCCTCTAGTTTCAAAGACGTAGAGTCTGTGAATTCCAATTTGGGGCTCACATGGAACCTCCTGCTATACTTTAATTTTTTTTCTAGTGGTGCCAAAGGCATATACTTTAAACTTTAATAATTTAAAATCATTTTGGACTTATTTATAATAAATATCTAAGAACACAAAAAGTAATAAATTATGAAATTCTTGAAAACCAGATCCAAAGAAGTCATATATCCCAACTGTTGTAGTATTATCTCAGCATCCGGGCTACCTAGGAAACAAGACTTTACTTCCACTAAATGCAGCCTGGTACCAAGTCCAGGGAATGATACTCCCCAAATTGCTTTTGTGACGTCCTAAGATTTATCTCATTTATATCTAGAGCTATCTTGGACATGTAAAAATAAAAACTAGTTGAATTATTTAAATTATGAAAATATTCTGCAAATTTACTATTTTAATTGAGAAAATAATATGCTGTATGTTAATATTTGTATCATTTTAACTGAGAGAAGAATACACTGTAAAATATTCTTTGAGGAAAAGGGTGTCATGGAATCAAACCAATGGCAGAGATTCAGATACAACTTTGGGCAAATCTCTTACTTCCTTTTGCGTGGGCTTCCTTTTCTAAAGTTGGAGAAAATAATAACTCCCCTTTCCTGGGTTGCTATGAGAATTCAATCAGTTATACGTAGTTCTTAAAATGTTTTCTGGTATATGGTGCCATGAAGTGCCATGAAGGTGTTTGTTATTACAAAGTATTTAAAAGGTAATACAAATTATTTTTAGGTAATTGGTTTCTTTGATTAGTCAGCAAATAACTTTCAGAAATAGAAAGTCAGATGCTCTCATTTATAAGTTGGAGTTAAATAATGTGTACACATGGACACAGAGTGTGGAATCAGAGACACAGGGGACTTGGAAAGGTTGGGGATGGAAGAGGAATGGGTGATGAGACATTAGTAAAAGTTCTATTTCAGCACTTGACTTAGTAATAATTTGTATTAAGTTGCTTTTCCCTTGTAATTAATTTTTTTCTGGGTCAGTCATCTTTAACCAAAAGCAAAATGCATCTGCCCTTACACTATGACAGTTTCAATGGAATGTTAGTGTATGTTATGACGAAAAAAAATAGGTGCTGTAATTGGTGAGTTTGGGAAGCACTGAGTTAGACAAATGTACATAAAGGCTTTAGTAAGAATGTCTCTGAGCTTTTCATCCTGTAATGTGCCCCGAGATCTTACAGGTGGTTTTCCATATGTATTTGGAAACAGATTCTTTTATTTACAAAGGATCTTGAGAAATTAATGTTCTATGAAATGCATGTTGGTATTTTAAATATACATATTTTAAAAGATGGAGTTGATCACTGTGAAGGGATTCACTGGCAGGCACGAGAGGCTCAGGAAAGCTCAGGAAGAAGGCCAGCAGTTCCAGACTTGGTGGTCCAGCAAGGCTCAGGAAGAAGCATCCCATATTCTAAACATCATCATCATCACCACTTATAAGCATAAGGCATAACATTTGTGTGGCACTTGAAAAAATGCGTTGTCTCATTTTACCTTTCGAAAAACCAAATGAATGCTGAGCTATTATTTTATGGATGAGGAAACTGAGGTTCACAGGTGAAGGTGTGGTGACAAGCTCAAGGTCACACAGCTAGTAAAGAGTGACTTGAACCCAGCCAGATGATTTGAAATCCCTGCTTTTTCCATTGTACCATACCACAGCCGGTTAGGGTTCCAATTAAACAGTTCCTTCAAGGGAAACACCAAGGCATCTTACATCTGACCTCAATTAGGAAGGTTGATAGTGGAAGTGCACTTTTGCATGGCATGACATGCCACAAGGCAATCTGGTGCTTAAGATGCTGCATCTAGAGAAAGCAGCAAGCATGAGGAACAAAGGAAAACTGGCACTTAGTCAACATTCCTTGTGTTCTCATGAAGGAACTCCATGAAATCCATGAGTTCACTCCTAACTTATACATGTATTTATAGCACTACATGCCCAGGAGATGTTTCTTAATAAGAGATTCAAAAAACACTACTTTCACTAATAATGAATAGCAGATGCTTATATTACTCAAGATAATCCAGTTCTCTTAATAAGAAGCACTGTTTCCTGCTTATGTTAAAAGATTACTTTCTAGAGACTCTGTTTTAATATATCCAATTACCAAATAATTATTTATACTGCCTTTCAACCTCATTAGATGTGTAACAGAGTATCAGAAGGAAACACAGAAGTAACTTAGTGCTCAGAGTTTATATACTCATGGGCAGAGCAGGTGTATTAAAAGTCAATAATAACAGATGATGTTTCTTGGGTGCTAATGGCCAAACATTGTTGTAAAGTGCTTCACATAACTGATCAAATTTAATTCGTGACATTGAAAAGTATCATTATTATTGTTATTATTATTTAGATGGAGTCTCGGTCTGTTGCCCAGACTGAAGTGTGGTGGCATGTTCTTGGCTCACTGCAACCTCTGCCTCCCGGGTTCAAGCGATTTTCCTGTCTCAGCCTCCTGAGTAGCTGGGATTACAGGTAACTGTTAGCACGCTCAGCTAATTTTTTTGTATTTTTAGTAAAGACAGGGTTTCACCACCTTGGCCAGGCTGGTCTTGAACTCCTGACCTCGTGATCCGCCCACCTTGGCCTCCCAAAGCACTGGGATTACAGGCGTGAGCCACTGCACCTGACCGGAAAGTAACTATTATTAATATCAGCATTTTACAGATAAGATTATTGAGGCTTAAATGTCACAAGCTAAGAACTTGTGAGCAGCTTGATAGAGATTGTGGCTTTTCTGCCTGATTGCTCTAGGCATGGCTTAGTGCCCAGCACAGACTAGGGGCTTTATACAAGTTTGTGAAGCAAATACAGAAGCAAGCAAGCCCTAAATGTTTCAGCCAACTACTGGCTGGCTTCACCTAAAAGTTGTTTTGACAAAGACCTTTGCCTCAGAATGGATATAGCACTTAGACTAAAAGGTTAGAGAGAGAGGCAGCCCCTTCTTTCTCAGAAGTGCAGGTGTAGCCTTTGCTTCTCCTGAGTACCATGTCCCATGCTTGTTCAGTTGAGATCACCTGCACCCACCAGCAAACTGACAGATAAAGGGCCTCATGAAGTGTATCCAAGTAGGGACCTCCACAGTGGCCAACACTCTCATGAATGAATAATTGAAGATTCCAGGCTCCCTCCTGGGCAGTCCCACACACAGCTACTGCTTGCATCCCTTCCAACAAGCTGGCCACCCCAAGCCTCGTTCATAGAGAAATGCTGCAGCTGGAGTTTGAGGATGAACTGTTTCTGGAGGTTCTACCAGTTTACCTCTGGGGAGGCCCCCACCTGGGCCTGGCCTTGTGAGTGAATTCCTAAATCTGGAGTGTCTCTCTCTTCTGGGACATCTGGAGTATCTCTTCTGCAAAGGAATGCAGATAAAAGCAGCCTGCAGAATGGTAAGTAAATAACTGAACTCAGACTCTACAAACCAGGCAAGAAAATGAGCCTTTGAGCGAAATAAAGAAGGTTGATCCTTCAGGAAAGATGAATTGTAAAAGGCAATGCTTGCCCACTTCCCCACCCCTAATTGGTAAAATGTCCTTTTCCTGAGGGGCCAGGCCTGGGCAGTCCCATTTAAGCTGGAAAATGGGTCAATTTGCTAGAGGTACCTTGCATTCAGGGTAGCAGTGACTTTTAAAGTCCTTCTTTGCTTAAAGCCTCCAGGGATAAATCCCCTCTGCATAGCAGATGGGAGAAAATTGGGGCTAGTGCCCTTAGTGGAACTCTCTCCTCTGATCCTACCACCCATTGTAGAGGTCTCCACCCCTTTCTTCATGGTTATTACTGAACCACCTAGTTCACCTCTTCTTTATCTTAAGTCCCTTCCAAACTCCGAACAGGCCTTCCCAGACCTCATAAAGAATCCTCACCCCCTTGTTTTTCCTTACCAAGGAGTGCTTGCAAGCACTGGAGTATCCATAACTATTTTATTTGTGTATTCTGTCTTCTCCCTAGGATGTGAGTTTTAAGAGCGTAGGCTGGATGACTTTTGGGTCACCTTTGCTTTCAGGCCCTAGCACAGCTCATGGCACATAGAATACATATTTATTGGATTCACTGAAAAAAGAGAGTCAAAGTTAACAAGCAGGGCAACATCATTTTTATTTATTTATTTTTGAGACGGAGTTTTGCTCTTCTTGCCCAGGCTGGAGTATAATAGCACCATCTCGGCTCATGGCAACCTCTGCCTCCCAGGTTCGAGCAATTCTCCTGCCTCAGTCTCCCGAGTAGCTGGGATTACAGGCATGTGCCACTGTGCCAGGCTAACTTCGTATCTTTAGTAGAGATGGGGTGTCTTCATGTTGGTCAGGCTGGTCTTGAACTCCTGACCTCAGGTGATCTGCCTGCCTCGGTCTCCCAAAGTGCTGGGATTACAGGCATGAGCCGCCGTGCCCGGCTTTCATTTTTAATTTTTTAAGAGACAGAGTCTCTGTTACCAAGGCTGGAGTGCCGTGGCATGACTATAGTTCATTGCAGCCTCTACCTCCTGGGCTCAAGCCTCAGCCTCTGGAGTAGGTAGGACACCACCCACCATGCCTGGTGAATTTTTTAATTTTCTCTAGAGATGGGGATCTTGCTGTGTTGCCCAGCGTGGTCTGGAACTCCTGGCCTCAAGCAGTCTTCCCACCCCAGCTCCCTGAGCAGCTAGGACTACAGGTGCATGTCATGCCTGGCTAATTTTTAATTTTCTTGTTTAAGAAATGGGGTTCTTGCTGTGTTGCCCAGGCTGATCTGGAGCTCCTGGACTCAAGTAATCTTTCTGTCTCAACCTCTCAGTGTTGGGATTATAGGAGTGAGCCACTGTGCCTGGCCAAAGAGAACTTCCTTTTTGACAGAAAAGTAATCATGAACTTGTGAGCAATATTTCATTTAGATGCCAGTGTAGAGTTAGGCATCCCTAACTCCACCTGGTCTTTTCCTCTCACTCAACATCTGCAGCTTGTCCATGCCTTTCCACGGCAGCAGAAATGGGACAAAGCAGGAAAAGCTGACTCACCGTAGATGCCAGAGGCTGGGAAAATTTACAGAGCCAGAGGGGAAGTAGACACACTGATTCTGGGGAAGGATGGCCTGTTTACTTTTGGGAAAGAAATGGAAGGTGAGAGGGACTTCTGGAAGGCAGAGGAGGGCAGGTGGGATGCTTTCCTATGCTTGGACCATCAGGTTCTGGGAGGGAAGAGGCAGGGAGTAGTTATGGATGCCCTGGACTGAAGACTGGGAGAGCCAGGAAGGAGCCTTAAAATTGGCACCTCCAGAGAGAAAGCCCAGTGGTGGGATTGACCTTGGACTGACAACTGACAGGCAGAATGCGGTGGAGTTTCAGGAAGTCAGAGATCTGGGGTGCCAGCAACAAACTCACGATGGCTGATGGAAGGGCCCAGCCTAGATAGGGAAGCAGAGGGAATAGGGCTGGAGGCGATGTGAAGTGGAATAAACTTCCGTGGGAGCCAGGAGGTTGTATTATCTGTGTGTGGAGGCGGGTGGGCGGGGGGGACTGCCCAGAGAGGAACTATGGATTGGGCCCAGGCAGGCCACTCAAGAGTGTTTGGCATCCAGGGTGTTTTAAGATGGCATTGAGGCCAGGCGCAGTGGCTCACACCTGTAATCCCAGCACTTTGAGAGGCCGAGGTGGGCGGATCACCTGAGGTCAGGAGTTTGAGACCAGGATGGCCAACATGGTGAAACTTAGTCTCTACTAAAAATCATAATTTAAAAAAATTAGCTGAGTGTGGTGGTGCGTGCCTGTAATCCCAGTTACTCGGGAGGCTGAGGCAGGAGAATCGCTTGAACCTGGGAGGCAGAGGTTGCAGTGAGCTGAGATCGCGCCACTGCACTCCAGCCTGGGCGACAGAGTGAGAAAAAAAAAAAAAAAAAAAAAAGATGGCATTGCGATCAATAAAGTAGTCTAGAAACCAGGAAGCTTTTTGCAAAGAGCAAACGCCTTTTGTTATCCTCACCGATATGTATTAAGCTTTCCCTCACAGACAGGACTACAAGCTCAAGAGAGGATCTGAGAGGGATGTGAATTGCTCTGCACTTTTTTAAGGAGCAGAAGGCCGGATTTTCAAATTTAAAACAATCATCCTGTTTCTGGAATCAGAAATCAGTTTAGAGATTTACAACCGTATTAAAAAAAAAAAAATCTGTCTTCCTGGAGAATTCGGGAGGGGGGAACTTCACATAGTACCCAGTACACGCCACGCCAAGCCACCGAAGCCAGAGATGTGTGTGTGTGGGGTCACAGACGTGCATTCCCTCGGCAAGGCCGGCCTTAGACGCAAACGCCAGCACCGCCACCCTGTCGCCTGCTGAGAGGATCTGGCCGCCAACGCCGGAGCGGGGGAAAGTGGGGGGACAACAAAAAACCCCAGCATAATGGACATCCCCAGTGACGGCTGGGTTTTTTTCCCCCCAGTCAGCCGAGAAAACAAGTGCTCCACTTCCCCGGAAATGAGATGCACAGGGGTATTCATTCCATCCCGCGGCTGGGAAGCCCCTGCGGAAAGGAATCTGGCTGCCTGTGCGGCCTGGACCCCAGAAATCCTAAACGAACGTCCCCTGAGCCCACAGCTTGCTCCTCCATGTGACCAGCCCCTGGGCTGGTGGCCACCGTGGACGCGCCCGGTGCCCCCTCTCCCGGCTCCCTGCGGGTTCCGCGGAGCCGCCGGAGCGCGGCCCGGCCAGGTGCACCCGGCACGGCCCCGCCGACAGCGCGCCTCCAGCCGCCGGGCACGGGCGGCCACGCAGGCGAGATTTACGGTGGCGCTGGGCGGCGGCTTCCGGGGCCGGCCGGCGCCCAGGCTCCGATTACAGGTTCACACCGGGGGCCCGGCCCGCGGCCGCCCAGCCCCCGCCGGCGCGCCCTCGCGCGGCCCGGCTCCCCGCCTGCCTATTCTTCTCCATTCATGCGGACGCCCAGCGCCGCCGCCGCCGCCGCCGCCAGCGCGGCCGCCGTCGCCGTCGCCGGCCGCCCGGATTGGCTGGCGGCCGCGGCGCCAGCACTTTCCCACGGCCCGCGGCGCGTGCGGCTCACCGGAGGCGCTGCAGGCGCGGCCCTGGCGCGAGGCCAGGCCAATCGGGGCCCGCGGGGCGGGGAGGGGCCGCGGCTGCCGGCGGGCTTGCGTCCTGGCCCGGCCTCCCGCGCCTCCCCGCCGCCCGCGCCTCCTCCTTCCCCAGAGTGCAAGCCCGGCGGAGCCCCAGCGGAGCCGACGCACCGCCGCCGGGCAGGGGTGGGCGCGGAGGGCGGGGGCGCAGTCCGCTCGCGCCCTCCGCCTCCCTCCCGCCCCTTCCCGGAGCGGCTGTCAATCAGCGGCGCGAGAAGCCGGATTGGCCGGGGGGCGGCTGTTGCCCTGGAGCTGCCGCCCCGCCTCCCCGCCCCCTCGCCCGCCTTCACCACTCCCTCCCCAGGGCCCTGGGAAGGGGCTTAGCGTGGGAAAGGATGGTTGAGTTTTAACCAGAGGCAAAGCGTGAGCGGGATCAGTGTGTGCGGAACGCGAGCAGCCGAGCGCGGAGAGGCGCCGCTGTAGTTAACTCCTCCCTGCCTGCCGCGCCGACCCTCCCCTGGAACCCCCGGGCAGCCAGCATGAAGCGAGCTCACCCCGAGTACAGCTCCTCCGACAGCGAGCTGGACGAGACCATCGAGGTGGAGAAGGAGAGTGCGGACGAGAATGGGTGAGCTGGCGGAGGCGAGCGCCGGCCGGCTGCGGGGACAGCGGGCGAGGACCCTTGGCGCGCCGGTGCCCTGCGCTGACCTCAGCGCGTCTCGGGCTGGCGGCCGCCTGCGGCCAGGGAGACTCCCGGGGCGCTTTCCAGCCCAAGTTGCAAAACAGTCTGAGTGCGGGGAGAGCGTGGGGGCGATCTCTTAGATCACCTCTCATCGTTTAACGGCGATTTCAGTTTTTGTTCTTTTTTTTTTTTTTTTTTTTTTTTTTTCCAGAAACTTGAGTTCGGCTCTAGGTTCCATGTCCCCAACTACATCTTCTCAGATTTTGGCCAGAAAAAGACGGAGAGGAGTGAGTCACTTTGCAATCTCCTTTTATTTTTGTTATTAATTAACTGAAATAACCACCTTTTTTTTTTGTCTTTGAAATGCGCAGTCGTAATGGAAATGCCTTCCTTTGTTTTGCTTGCCTTCTGCAGATAATTGAGAAGCGCCGACGAGACCGGATCAATAACAGTTTGTCCGAGCTGAGAAGGCTGGTACCGAGTGCTTTTGAGAAGCAGGTAATGGAGCAAGTAGGTAAAGCTCTCCGCGTAGCTGTCCGCACCTTCTGACTCCTTCCCCCCATTAATCTCATCCGCCTTGGAAAATAGCTGTGTCGCTGTGCCTAGATGAATTCGTACACAGATGCCAACGTATTTTGTGAAGACAACTGATTTTGTTTTAGTCCATACTTTACAAAGCATATATATTGCATATATGTATTCATATTTTAAGTGGTTTTCCAAAGGAACTTGTGCCAAATCAATCTTTTGCCATTTTCATCTTTAGGGATCTGCCAAGCTAGAAAAAGCCGAGATCCTGCAGATGACCGTGGATCACCTGAAAATGCTGCATACCGCAGGAGGGAAAGGTACATCTCCTAGACCTGGTGGGGGCTCTGAGTGGTTGGCATAGAGTGAGCAGCGGCTGAAGGCCAGGATTGGTGCAGTAGCTGCCTGATGTTTCTTTGGTGGTGGAGAGACAACGGAATATGGTATGTGCAGTTTCCTGTCAGTACATTTTGAAATGCACATAGAATCTTCTCCAGTGAATTCACCACTCCAATTCTCTGCAGATCGAGCTAGTGCATCTTTTGGAAAATGCCTATTATTTGTGAGGTCTTCAAAAGTTGTGACAGCCCTGATTCACATCAGGTAGCTCTCCCATTTGTCCATTGCTATTTTGAGAAAAGGCATTCAAAAACAATATATGGTCTTATTTTGGTATATGGGATTGAAAAAAAAATGTGCTGCCACATGCCTCTTGAGGAAAGAAATGTATTGTGGTTAAGTAGAGAAAACCTAACAGGAGACCAAGGTCTGTGTGTCTGTCTCCAGCAGGAAAATGCTTTACTGAGGTCCAAGTGCCTAAAAGCTCCACGATGATAACTTACATCTGTGTGTCTAATGAATTTCACTGCTCTGTGGTTTCTCTGTCCTTGATGTATTTTTTGTTGTTGTTGAGGGAAAACATTAAAGGAATGAACATAGTTTCATCTGTTGGTAGGGTATAATTCCAGTTTCTGCTCTGCAGCTTCTAATTGGGCTTTGAACTTGCATTAGCAAACACATTCTGCTCATGTTGATTAATGCAAAGATTTCGGTCGACTCCAAAATATTTAGACTTTCGGAAGAACCCTTGAGTGTCATTTTTAAGGGATGCAGGTATCTGCCAGGAAGGGCTGCCTCTGGGATTGAAAGAAATGCGGGAAATGAGCAAAGCCCTGAGATTTTTTCTTTTGTTCTTTTCCTTAGGTTACTTTGACGCGCACGCCCTTGCTATGGACTATCGGAGTTTGGGGTTTCGGGAATGCCTGGCAGAAGTTGCCCGTTACCTGAGCATCATTGAAGGACTAGATGCCTCTGACCCGCTGCGAGTTCGACTGGTCTCGCATCTCAACAACTACGCCTCCCAGCGCGAAGCCGCGAGCGGCGCCCACGCGGGCCTCGGACACATTCCCTGGGGGACTGCCTTCGGACATCACCCTCACATCGCGCACCCGCTGTTGCTGTCCCAGAACGGCCACGGAAGCACGGGCACCACGGCCTCGCCCACGGAACCACACCACCAGGGCAGGCTGGGCTCGGCACATCCGGAGGCGCCTGCTTTGCGAGCGCCCCCTAGCGGCGGGCTCGGACCGGTGCTCCCTGTGGTCACCTCCGCCTCCAAACTGTCGCCGCCGCTGCTGTCCTCAGTGGCCTCCCTGTCGGCCTTCCCCTTCTCTTTCGGCTCCTTCCACTTACTGTCTCCCAATGCACTGAGCCCTTCAGCACCCACGCAGGCTGCAAACCTCGGCAAGCCCTATAGACCCTGGGGGACGGAGATCGGAGCTTTTTAAAGGACTGATGTAGAATGAGGGAGGGGAAAGTTTTAAATCCCAGCTGGGCTGGACTGTTGCCAACATCACCTTAAAGTCGTCAGTAAAAGGAAAAAGGTACACTTTCAGATAATTTTTTTTTAAAGACTAAAGGTTTGTTGGTTTACTTTTTTCTTTATTAATGTTTTTTTCATCATGTCGTGTATTAGCAGTTTTTAAAAACTAGTTAAATTTTGTTCAAAACGTTACATTGAAATAGTGAGTATAAGCCAACACTTTGTGATAGGTTTGCACTGTGCCTAATTTACTCTGTAAACCAGAATGATTCCGTTTTTGCCTCAAAATTTGGGGAATCTTAACACAGTATTTTTGGTCTGTTTTTCTCCTTATATAGTTATGGTCTGTTTTTAGAATTAATTTTCCAAACCACTATGCTTAATGTTAACATGATTCTGTTTGTTACTATTTTGACAGATTAAGGTGTTGTATAAATAATATTCTTTTGGGGGAGGGGAGTTATATTGAATTTTATATTTCTGAACAAAGCGTTGACAAATCAGATGATCAGCTTTATCCAAGAAAGAAGACTAGTCAATTCTCTGCCTCCTATAGCAGAAAGGTGAATGTACATACTGTTGGTGGCCCTGAATCAATATGACCAGCTGCTGGTGTCTGCCAGGACTGGCAGTTCTGATTTAGTTAGGAGAGAGCAGCTGATAGTTAGGTCTCATTTGGAGTGTTGGTGGAAAGGAAACTGAGGGCAATTGAATAGAATACGCCTGCATTTACCAGCCCCAGCACTGCAATGAATTTTTAATCACACGGATCTCAAATTCACAAATGTTAACATGGATAAGGGACCGTGGTGTGCAAGCGGTCAATTGAGTAGTACAGTGGAACCTGTTAAATGCATAACCTAATTTTCCTGGAACTGCCATATTTTCTTTCCACTGGAAATTTTTATGTGAGTTTTCCTTTTGGTGCATGGAACTGTGGTTGCCGAGGTATTTAAAAGGGCTTTCCTGCTTCCTTCTCTTTGATTTATTTAATTTGATTTGGGCTATGAAATACCATTTTTCAGGTTTATTCTTTTAGCAGGTGTAGTTAAACGACCTCCACTGAACTGGGTTTGACCTCTGTTGTACTGATGTGTTGTGACTTAATAAAAAAGAAAGAACAGTATTCTGTGGTGTATGTCTTACATACCTCGGCCTTTCCCCATCTTGGCTAAGAAAAGATAAACTTTCCTTGGTTTTCATTTTTGCTGATCAGTTTGTATGGAGTTTACCAGTTTCATTCTTCTTGGACTTCTAAACGGTGTGAATTTGTGCCATTGAATAAGGTGACTTCATTACAATGCAGAGCTTTGGTCTGCCTCCCGTAAGGGGACATGGCCCTTTTGCTCTTATGTCAGATGGTCTGGCCCTAAACTGGCCATCTGTGGACTAGGAAAGCTGAAATCAGACTGAGACTTACAGGGGTGGAAGGGAGCTTGGATGAAATATTTTAAAACCGTGTTGACTATTTGACACATATTTACTGAGTACCTACGATGTGCTCAGTTCTACGCTGAGAGAACGGAAATTTATTTCTTTTTATTTTTTTTAAATGGCAAAATAAGAACACCCAAATGTTGCTAGAGACCCTGTGCAGGGGCTGGGGAATCTGTGGCCTGATGAGCAGTGGCAGGCTGTAATTCTGCACCTGCACAGCTCCAGGAGTCTTCACTGGTCTTGTTTCCAAGGAATTCATTTAACTCTTTAGTTGCATTGGACTCCTGAGCTGTGTAGTGAGGAAGCTGACATATGCTTTAGATTAGAACAAAACACTGCCAGCACGAGGCTGTATTCTGGGCCCCAGGGGAGAGGAGTGTCTTCTCATTGCCTTAAAAGAAGTCCTCTGCCAATTAAGGAGTGCTCCTAAGGAGTTTGCCTTGATCCTGAGGGTAGTGGGGAGGAGAGGGAGAAAACCCATGCTGGCAGATGATAAAATAAAGCCTTCCTTTTCTTTGCCCAAATACAGAGCTCCTCCTCCCATCTGGTGAAAAAACACAGAAGCAAAGAGAAGTTTGGATTTGAATTTGAGCATCAACTTCTGGTCCCTGTGAAGGGATGGGAGACTGGCGTTTTTGCGATCGTGGGTTTCCAATCCCTTGAAAGCTTTCTGTGCATGGCCCCAGACGTTGATCCCTCTTGTGATGCACAGCCCTGCTCTCAGCATTGCCTGTGCCACGCAGACACTCTTTCTGTCTGTCACAAGGCTGTGATGGAAAGTGTTATGCTAATTTCTGCCAAGTGTCAGTTTAATTTTAGCAACCGCGATTTCCAGTGACATTACAGCATTACTGAACGGCATTGTGCTTCGACTGTCTCTTACCGTTACATAGGTTTAGATGGCTGCTAATGTGGCATGAAGTAAAGTCTCTCATTTGCTGGCTCTGCCGAAAGAGTGTGACACTGTAAAACATGTAGCACTTCCATTTGTCTCAACCATGACAGCTAGATCTATCTGGTTAGTACTTTCTTTCTTTTAGCGGGCGGTCTGGCAGTTAATTTCCAGATTACTTGCTTTTCCATGGAAATATTCTGGTTTCTTTTCAAGCTCTTTCAAGGTAAAGTATCTGAGGATGGTGCAGGTGGAGTGTGAGCTTCCTGGGAAGCAGGATGGGGTATGACTATGTACCAATAGTGTCTAAAAAAATTAATTTAAGAAAACTCCCATTTCTATTCAGAATTGATGCAATAAAAAAAAAAAAATCAGGTTATCAGGGCCAGCACATACATATACACACACACACACACACACACATATACATATATATATATATACACACACATATATACGTGTATACATATACATATATACATATATATGCACACGTAAATATATATATGGATATATATATTTTTTTCTGAGATGAGGTTTCGCTCTTGCTGCCCAGGCCGGAGTGCAATGGTGCGATCTTCGCTCACTGCAACCTCTGCCTCCCAGGTTTTATAAGTGATTCTCCTGCCTCAGCCTCCTGAGTAGCTGGGATTACAGGCATGTGCCACCATGCCCGGCTAATTTTTGTATTTTTAGTAGAGATGGGGTTTTTCCATGTTCGTGGGGCTGGTCTTGAACTCCCGACCTCAGGTGATCTGCCTGCCTCAGCCTCCCAAAGTGCCAGGATTACAGGTGTGAGCCACCACGCCTGGCCAGGGCCAGCATATTTTTGTATTATATGTATATTTATAATAAAGCTACCAGTGTAAACAAATTTTCTTCAGAGAATGCATAAATTTACCTTATAAGGAGAATAGTATCACTGGTTATAAAGAATCTTAAGTGCCTCAATAATTACCCACTTATTTTCATTTAATGTATTACCATGAATTAATATGATGAAGTAGATAGATGGGCAGAATTCTTGTATTTAAAAAAGCTTCTAAAAGAAGAATCCAAGAAATAAATGTATTCAGTGTAGCTAAATTAGGATGTGATTTTTATTCAGGTTTTCATTGCCCCACTCTGTGACTCACTAAAATCATGATATTTTAAATACAGATTACTTAAATTTGAAACCCCTTAGGAAATGTTTTATCTCCTAGTTATACTTTTCCCCAGCCCTTCCCATCTATACCAGTATCACAGCTTTGATGCCTTCATTAGTTTCTAGTGATGATTTATAATTAAAATCACTTCAGAGCTAGTTTCATCTGAGACATTGCTTCAGATGTGCCCCAATTTCATTTACAACTGGAGTCCCAGGGAATGAGAGCATCTTGGAAAGGGGACCAGATTTTGGCTCCTGCTTTTACCTAATTGGGTGACACTGGATAAGTCATTACAATTCTCTGAACCCCACTTTCCTCATCTGCCAAATAAAGTGGTGGGACCCGGTGAGGGTCCTAGGTGCCATGTGACAGGCACAGGCACTACTGAGGAGGGATGCAGTGGTATCAGGTGAGCGATGACCCAGGGAGCATGTCACATGTTCTCAGCACCCATTCCGTCTCCAGATCTGGCTGAAGGGTCAGGCCAGTTGCTCCTATGTGGGAATTTTGGTCCAGCATTAGCAGATCTTTCAAGTTTTCAAGGGCATCTCCAAATTTGGATTTTTAGGTGAAATTGTCCGATTTTTATTGGTTGGTCACTAATTCACCAAAACCTGTCTGCCAGCAAGACTGAGCCATGGGCAACAACTATTTCTGAGCTTCCAGGACTAACCTGAATGGCTCTCTGGAGGGTTAGACTTTTCTCATCTTTATCATGCATGGTTTGAATATGCTACAATAAAGGGGTAAACATAAGCTAAAATAAACATTGCAGTCATTAGGCAGCTGTAGGTGGTGTCATGTAAAGATTATGGGCAGAGTTTTTTACAAAATTCTTCTGGACTGTCCAATTTCCTCAAGGTAAAGTAAAGCAAGGAGAGAGAAGCTTGATGCTTCATAAAAACCTCTTCCAGAGGTGCTCTTGACTTGGTCCTTTCGTTCCCTTTACCATGGAGAAAGACGAGTTCTCAGCCTGGCAGCCTGAGATGAAAGAGTAAATGTGTAGCTCGCTTGTGACTCAGCACACTGAAGTACTAAAAGGCGCCATCTGATTTCAGGAAGTAAGAAGTCTCAGCAAAAAGCAAGCTGTTTTGAACTTCAACTTGAAATATAATGCCTGCCTTGATCTTGATGAGCTGCAGGGCTTTTCTCTCAGATCCTTCTGTGTTCTACTCTGAGTGGGGGTGGGGAGAGGCGAGAAGAAAGCCAAGGAAAAAGAAACTCGGGCCTTTTTTTTTTTTTTTTTTTAGCTGTCTGTAGGTATTGACAGGCACTTGCCACAGAACTGTTCCCGCAAGCCTGTAAATCCCAGCAAAATTCAAGGTAAACAAATGTCCCTAAGAGATGGGTCTGAGAAACAGACAGGTTTCTGGATTTTGTGTTAATCCCCTGCCACATTATGCTTCTTTATAATTTGGTTGTGAAATTTCCCATTGAATTTACTCCTATGTTAGTATTTTTTGTTATAGTCAAGTTAAAAGACCATGCCTACATTTGAAAACTCTTATTCACAGATGGTTGGTAGGTTATCTATGGCTTGATCTAGCAGAAGAGACTTGAAAACGTTATATTTTAGCCAGAAAGAGACTGGCGGTTACCTCTGATAGAGTTGCTACCTAAATGGTTTCTGTAGTTACTTTTAGTTTTGTTTGTCTTTTAAAAAATGCCTGCCCCAGGCATGGTTTTGTTTCTGGTGCACAGGAATGTTCCATAAATGCAGAATTGAATCATAAAATTAAAGAATGACATATTTGAGCCTTTGATCATCCTCTTTGACCTCACTGCCTACCACTCACCCCTCCCGACTGCTCCAGCCACACCTGCTCTCTGCTGCTGTGGGAACGTGCTCTGGAAGTTTGCATCTCCAGGCCTTCGCACTGGCCGTTCCCTGTGCCTGGAATGCTTTTCCCGCAATGGTCTGCTAACCTATCTGTAATCTCTACTTGGGTCTCTGCTCAAAGGTCACCTTCCCCACCTGGTCTTTCCTTACAACTCTATTGAAAACGGTCATCCCACTCTCACCGCTCATCCCCACTCCGCCTCTCCCTACCCCCTTCCTTTCTTCTTTTATCCCCACAGTACCCAGCATTATCTGACAGAATCGACATTTCATTGATTATTTGCTTATTGTCTGTTTTTGCCTGCTTTGCTCACTTCTACAGTTCTGTCACTTAAAACTGCGTGGCATATTAGAGGCTCTCAGTAAGTATTTGTACTCACCTACTTTCTATAGGGAGGGGAGACGGCCTGGCATCTCCCCTCCCTGCAGAAAGTAGGTGAGTGAGTGAATGAATGAATTCTACCCCCCGCCTTAGTCGTCAATAAGAAGCAGAGGGAAAGAGAGCCAGCCGGGCAGGTCTTTATCCTCCAGCCCCCACCTTCGGTACTCCCGGGCAAGGTCGTTTTATGTTTTGCTTCAGTACTTCCTCTTCGTGATTATAAAATTCTGCTTTTATTTGTTTATTTTAAACTTATTTATTTTTATTTTTAGATAGAGACAGGGTCTTGGTATGCTGCCCAGGCTGGTCTCAAACTTCTGGACTCAAGCGATCCTCCCGCCTTGGCTTCCTAAAGTGTTGGGATTACAGGTGTGAGCCACCGCGTCCAGCCAAAATTCTGCTTAAAAAAAAAAGCAGACTCAAACATCATTCTTCAAGTCTATTTTCTTATTTATTTATTTCCACTGTGTGCCTAGTAGAAATGTAGGGACATTGGTCACTATTCTTTCTTGTTTTTTTTTTGGAGGCGGTGTCTCGCTCTCCGCCTCCTGAGTTCAAGCAATTCTCCTGCCTCAGCCTTCTGAGTAGCCGGGACTACAGGCACCTGCCACTGTGCCCGACTAATTTTTGTATTTAGTAGAGACGAGGTTTCACCGTGTTGCCCAGGGTGCTCTCGAACTCCTAAACTCAGGTAATCCTCCCACCTCAGCCTCCCAAAATGCCAGAATTACAGGCATGAGCCACTGCATCTTACCATCTTTCTTATACCCCACACAAAATCCCTCTCTCTCCTCCGAAGACATAGGCTTTCAATTGATCTTCACTTCCACCCCTTCTCCAGTTAGGGTGTCTTAGTGTTTTTGCTATTTCTCCATTTTAGTACAACCTTTGGGATGGGGGTGGGGGAGCACAGCAACTTTATTTTTATTTTTTTTCTTTTTCTTTTATTTTTTGAGATGGAGTCTTGCTTTGTTGCCCAGGTTGAAGTACAATAGCACAGTCTCAGCTCACAGCAACTTCCGCCTCCCAGATTCAAGCAATTCTCCCGCCTCATCCTCCTGAGTAGCTGGGATTATAGGCACACCCACCACACCTGGCAAATTTTTGTATTTTTAGTAGAGATGAGAGTTCATCATGTTGGCCAGGCTGGTCTTGAACTCCTGACCTCAGGTGATCCACCCACCTGGGCCCTCCAAAGTGCTAGGATTTCAGGAGTGAGCCATCACACCCAGTCAACTGTATTTATAAAAATAGAGGGAAGAACAGAAGTTCTATCATGAGAACAGAGTATATATTACTCAGGGTTCCTAGGAGAGCAACACAGATGAAGCATTTAGATGAAACATGAAGAGTTTAAGGAAACTAAGACATTATAGTCCATGATAAGCTGGAGGCTGAAGAGCAACTAGAAGATAATTCATTTCCATATGAAACAGAGAGTCTTATGAAGATAGAGGTCAGAGGTTCTGAGATGGGGACCTGTGTCCTCACACAGGGCAGAGACCTGTGGGGTTGAGATGGGGATGGTTCTGACCGCAGTTCTCGCCATCAAGCAGCTGTAACAGGATTTTGAGTACAGCTTTTTCTGTTGTCTGGGAAGAAGCTGAGTGCACAGAAGCAATAAGTACCTCATATTCTAAGGAACCCAAATCCACTTGGGACCCAATATTTCTGACAGGGTTTTTAATAGGAGCCTAAACTCTCCATGTTCAATGATAGCCCCCATAGCTGCACCTCATCCCGGCTAAGAAGATGGGGAAAGGGATGAGAAAGGAGATCACGGACATCATGAGGAGTGGCCTGGCTTCTCCCCTCCCTGTAGAAAGTAGGTGAGTTGAAAGTTTCATGAGGGATTGCAGTGGCCGCCTGAGGCTCCAAGATGCATAGAAAGTGGGTTTGAAGCTTCAACTGCTGTCAGAGCTGAAGGGAAACAGCTGCCTCCTTCTCTTCGCAGGGTGTGGTTCTTGGAAACGCAGGGGATTAGGATGAAGCTGAACATCCCCCCTAAAATACCATGCACATCACCCACTTGGAAAGCATCACATCAGCAGAGGCCTCCGTAGCAGATGGAAAACAACAGAGCCAGAGTGAGAAGGAGGGTGCCTGGCAGCCTCCCCCAACTTATGTGGGAAGATGTTTCCTTCCCTCTTCTCTCTTCTCCCATCCTCAGTGCCAGCGTAGTTAACCTTGGGAAGGGAAGGTGTGGAGGAATACAAGACTCAGAACTGGCCTAGACTAGAGCATGCATCCTCACCCAGACCCTCTGAAGTGCTGGAGGAGGAAGAGGAGCTGAAGGCTAGACAATGTCCCTTCCCGCTGTCCCTGACCCGCAAGTCCTCCTCCCACGTTTTAGCTGATGACGGGATGGGGAAAGTTTTAAATGAGAAATGAGATTGACATTTTAAAATATACTGAATTTTTTTTTATGGAAAATAACAAGGAAATTCTTTGGTCTGTCCAAGACATGATTAAGAGAGAGCAAAGGGAGATTTGTCAGAATATGGTTGAAAGCAGTTATTGTAAAAATAAAACAACCCTCAGAAACTCCACTATTTCTTATTCCTCACTCAGTAGAGAAGTGCATGTTTAGTTCAAGAAATGACACCCTAGCAAATGGAAGAAGCTTGGGCACAGGATTGTCTTACCTGTGTCGATAATTTCGGGGAATAGTGAAACATGGAATAGATAATGGAAGAATGAATTTTTAAAAAGAGAAGATGGGTTTTCTATACTATTAACCAATGAGTTTAATGTTAATACAGGGCAAAGTTTTAAGATGAATTATTAACATGGTCACCTGGAGCATGTATTAAAAAAAGTGATGCCGGGGCACAGTGGCTCATGCCTGTAATTCCAACACTTTGGGAGGCCAAGATGGGAGGATCGCTGGAGAAGGAGTTTCAGATTAGCCTGGGCAATATAGTAAGACCCTGTCTCTACCAACAACCCCCCCACCAACAAAACAAAACAAAACAAAAATCAGTAGCTGGCCATGGTGGCATGTGCCTGTAGTCTCAGCTACTGGGGAGGGTGAAACGGGAGGATCCCGTGAGCCCAAGGGTTCAAGGCTGCAGTGAGCTATGATCACGCCACTGTACTTCAGCCTGGGTGACAGAGCAAAACTCTATCTCAAAAACAAACAAACAAACAAATAGACAAATAACAAATAAAAGTGATGAAAACCAGCAGCTACCAAGAATTCACAAAGAACAAGCCATGCCTTAGAAACTTCCATTCCTTTGGAAAAGGCTTACTGTGCTGGGCTATGGGAGGTTACTGCAGAATAGTGTACCTATACTGCTGTGAAGTGTTTGACTAAGTGTTTTACTATTTCCCAGGACAGTACTAGAAATATGAGCTGCATGAAGGGACAGTTAGAAGGCTCGGGAATTAGTTAAGTGACAACATTTCTTTATTTAATATTTGTATCATGCCCCCCACATTGTGCTGGGGGCTTTTCACACATTATCTGTAATCTTTAAGAACGATTACTCTGAAAGGTCTGTGTTATCATCTCTGTTTACAGATGAATAAACTGAGATTTTGCAAGATGAAGACACTCATCCAAAATCTTCCAACAGTTAAGCAAAGCTAAGATTTAATGCCAAATATAAAGTCCACACTTTAAAAAATTTAACACTCAAATTTACCTCATCAGTTGATTGATTTTTAACTTGGCAAGGGTCTCCTGTGATGTTTTCTCATGATTACAGTAGCCTGAAAGTGAAGCAAACTTCTTGGGGAGAAGATGAGTTCCCTGAGATACAGGTTACTGAAGCAGAGTTTGGTCCACCCTGAATGTTGTGAATGAGCTTCACTAGAGGTTCAAACTAAGGCTTTCCAAGCGTGATGGATACATGGATATAGGTGTTTTAAAGGCATCAGTCTCTAGATGTTGAATTACCATGTACCTAGTTCTTGACTTGCCAGTTCAGCCTCCCGAATGCTATGCTCACAGCAGCCTTTCCCCTTAATTATAAAAGTAGTGGGAAGCCATACCCTTCACCCATCCCAAATCTGCAGACGCAGAAACTTTCAGGATGCCAGACAAAGGGACAATTCTAAAACCTGGTTTCAGGAAAGTCTTCCTTAATGATTACTGAGAAACTATCATCTCACCATTGGCTTCCTGTTTATGCCCATTTACACATATTTTTGTTATAGATGAAACGAGTTAGAAAACAAAGTATTCAAATATTCTAAATTTAGAAATATTGAAGAGAGGGATGGTGGGAGTGATAGCAATGATCATTTAATAACCTCTCCTCTTCCATTTTCAAAACGTCATCCAAGACTGCATCCTTCTCTAGAGTCAGTAAGAACAAAGCAAAGACAGCATCATAGGAAATGTGAATGCCCGAGGGGAGCAACACACAGTGGGGTCTGTTGTGGGTGGCATTGGGGGAGCAAGAGCACCAGGGAAAATAACCTAATGCATGCAGGGCTTAATACATAGGTGATGGGTTGATAGGTGCAGCAAACCACCATGGCACATGCTTACCTATGTGACAAACCTGTGCAACCTGCACCTGTACCCCAGAACTTAAAATAAAAATTAAAAAAATAATCATGAATGCCTAAATGACTTTTTTCTCCTTTCATGTAGGTAAACTGAAGCATTTCTTTTCAGTTAACCTCAATACTCATTCTTTAGGTCTTTCTAGGATGAAGAGAAAGTGGTATAAGTAAGAGTTCCTTTAATAAGACTTGGTAAACTTTTTTTAAGCATATTTCCCAGAAATTCAGAAAGAAACTGACTAGCGACTATGTAACAAATATTTCTGAAAATTAGGTACTTTCCAATTCTTTGCCTTTGTCAAAATGAAGATCATCCTAAATTGTCAGCTACTAGAACATTACTAATAATTTTGATTATGGATCATCTAAATATAATTATTGACAATATTCATTTATTTATACGTGAACTACTTGAGAGGGAGCTTATTCATTTTAATAAGAAGAGATGCACATTCAATAATAGTTTACTCGCAATAATAAAGTTATCAAAATATTATTTTATTAGTTGTATAGTAATAATTATAATAATAACTCAGACCAGAAACTAACTTCCTTCCTTCTTTCCTTCCTTCCTTCCTTCCATCACTTAGAACCTTATGGTCTTAAGAAATAAAAACTGAATTTATATACAAATCTCTGTCAGAGAGAACTATGATTCATGATCAAGAAAATACTTTCAAGCATAAAAATGTCTTACTAGGATAAAACTCAGTAGGAACATGAAATGGCAATAGCAATTCAAAGAGAAAAAAATGATGTAAAAATTCCCACTATCCAAGAGGAGCTTATGTTTGTATTTTCAAAAAGAATAATGGCTGTAATCAAATCATTATGATATTTAGCGTTCAACAGATGCCTTTAACATTTTATTAGATGTCAACATTAAATCCTAAAAATTGCATTTTTGGCCACTACTTAAACTTCAGAAAATATTTGTTTTTTATGCAAATCCTAACCACATTGAGATACCATCTCACACCAGTTAGACAGAAAATATTTTAAATGTCAATTTTATTTTGTTTTATTTTAGCTTTATCAGGGTATAATTGACAAACTGTGTATATTTAAGGTGTATAACTTGATGTTTTTATGTATGTATGCATTTTGACATGATTACCACAATCAAATTAATAAACAGATCCATCATCTCACATAATTACATTTGTGTGTGTGTGTGTGTGTGTTGAAAATACTTAAAATCTACCTTAGTGAATTTCAAACATGTAATGCAGTATTATTAACTACAGTCACGATGCAATACATTCGTTCTCTAAAACTTATTCATCCTGCATAAATGAAACTTTGTACCCATTGACCAACATCTATCCATTCCCCCCACTTCCTCACCTCCTGGCAGCCACTATCCTAGTCTGTTTCTATTTTAGATTCCACATATAAGTGAGATCAAGCAGTCAGTGTTTGTCTCTCTGTGTCTGGTGTATTTCACTTAGCATGATGTCCTGCAGATTCATCCATGTTGTTGCAAATGACAAAATTTTCTTTTTTTTAAAGGCTGAATATTCATACACACACACACACACACACACAATCCATTCATCCATTGATGAACACTTAGGTTGATTCCATATCTTGGCTATTGTGAGTAATGTTGCAGTGAGCACTAATTGCAGACATCTCTTTGAAATACTGATTTTATTTCTTTTGGACATATACCCGGATGGTATAGTAGTTTTATTTTTAATTTTTTGAGGAACCTCCATATTGTTTTCCACAATGGCTATACTAATTTACATCCCCACCAACACTGTGCAAGTGTTCCCTTTTCTTCACAAGTTCACCAACATTTGTTATCTTTTGTCTATTTTATAATATTCATCCTAGCTAATGCATTGTAGTTTTAATTTGTATTTCCCTAATGATTGGTGAAAATGAGCATTTTTTTTTCATATACCTGTTGGCCATTTGTATGTCTTCTTTTGAGAAATGTCTTTTCAAGACCTTTGCTCATTTTAAAACCAGGTTGTTTTCTTGCTATTGAGTTCCTTGAGTTCCTTATGTATTTTGGGTATTAACCCCTTGTCAGGTGTATAGTTTGCAAATATTTCTCCCATTTAGTAGGTTCTTCTTCACTATTTTGACTGTTTCCTTTCTGAGCAGATTTTTTAGTTTGATTCAATCCAACTTGACTATTTTTGCTTTTGTCGCCTGCACTTTGGTGTCATATTGAAAGAAATCATTGCCCACACTCGTGTCAAGAAGCTTTTTCCCTATGTTTTTTCTAGAGGTTTATAATTTTAGGTTTCACATTTAAGTTTTTAATCCCTTTTCAGTTTATCTGTGGATGGTGTGAAGAGCCCAATTTCATTCTTCTGCATGTGGGTATCCGGTCTTTCTAGCACCATTAGTTGAAGAGACTCTTCTTTCCCCACTGTGTGTTCTTGGCAGTGTTGATGAAGAACAGTTGACTGGAGATGCATGGTTTTATTTCTGGATTCTGTATTGTGTTCCATTGGTTTATATGCCTGGCAGCTTCTCCTCTCCCCTCCCCTCCCTTCCCCTCCCTCCCTCCCTCCCTTCCCTCCTTCCTTCCTTTTTTTCTTCCATCTTTTCTACTTTCCTTCCTGAAGATTAAAATCCATTGATGAGGAAATTAAAGAAGACACAGCTCCCCCTCCTCTTCCTTCTTCTTCCTTCCTCTTCCTCTTCCTCCTTCTTCGTCTTCTTTTTTCCTTCCTTCTCCTTCTTCTTCTTCCCCTTCCTCTTCTCCTTTTCTTCCTTTTCCCCTTCTTCTTTTCCTTCATCCTCCTTCTTTCTTCTTCATTTTCTCCTTCTTTTCTTCCTTCTCCTCCTCCTTCTTCTTCTTCTTCTTCTTCCCCTTCTTCTTCTTTGTTAGTACAATCCTGTTTTAACGACTGTAGCTTTGTAATATATTTTGAAATCAGCAAATCTGATTTCAAAATATATTATAGCTTTGTTCTTTTTGCTCAACATTGCTTTAGCTGTTTGTAATCTTTGGTGGTTTCATATGAATTTTAGGGACTTTTTTCTATAAAGAATGCCATTGGGGTTTTGACAGAAATTACACTGAATCTGTACATCACTTAAGGTAGTATGGACATTTTAACAGTATTAATTTTTTTCTTTGGAGATAAGGTCTTGCTCTGTCACCTAGGCTGGAGTGCAGTGGCACAATGTTGACTCACTGCAGCCTTGACCCCCGGGTCTCAAGCAATCCTCCCGCCTCAGCTTCCTGAGTAGCTGGGACTACAGACCCATGTCACCACACCTGGCGCTAATTTTTCTATTTATCACAGAGATAGGGTTTCGCCATGTTGCCCACACTGGTCTTGAACTCCTGGACTTGAGCCATTCACCTGCCTTGGCCTCCCAAAGTGCTGGGATTACAGGCGTGTGCCACCATGCTCAGCCAATAATGAATTCTTCTAATCCATGGGAACATTAAATGTCTTTTCATTTATCCGTATCTTCTTTAATTTCCTCATCAATGGATTTTAATTTTCAGTGTGTAAGTCTTTCACTTCTTTAGTTAAGTTTATTCATAAGCATTTTACTTTTTACTTTTTTTGTTGCTATTGTAAATGGAATTACTTTCTTAATTACCTTTTTGGATAGCCCATTGTTTGTGTATATAAACATCACTAATTTTTTTTTTTTTATTACATTTTAGGTTTT
>PVKP010019634.1:0-42106 GCA_004027715.1 Plecturocebus donacophilus | reverse complement strand
TTCTCTTTTTTCTTATTACCCTTTCTAGTGATCCATCTATTTTACTAATCTTTTCAAAAAAACACTTCCTGGATTCATTGATTTTTTGAAGGAATTTTCGTGTCTCCATCTCCTTCAGTTCTGATCTTAGTTATTTCTTGTCTTCTGCTAGCTTTTGGATTTGTTTTCTATTGCTTCTCTAGTTCTTTTAATTGTGATGTTAGGGCGTTGATTTGAGATTTTCCAGCTTTCTGATGTAGGCATTTGGTCCTACATATTTCCCTCTTAACACTGCTTTAGCTGTGTCCCAGAGATGCTGGTACATTGCCTCTTTATTCTCATTCATTTCAAAGAACGTCTTTTTGTCTGCCTTAATTTTGTTATTTACCCAGTAGACTTTCAGGAGCATGTTGTTCAATTTCCATGTAGTTGTGCAGTTTTGAGTAAGTTTCTTAATAATGTGTTCTAAGAAAGCTCCTCTTTCTTACCTTCCAGGAGATTTTCCTGGTTTCAGTTAACTCCGTATCACATACTTTATCTGAGATTCCTTAGCCTGTTTTCAATTCACATTTTAATAGTTCTGGTCCAATGTCTTCTCTGAGAGAGCCCAGCTCTGTTTTTCCACGATATAATCAGGAAGACACACTGGAATTTTACCAGTTTCAGTCTTTTAATTTGGTTTTTGTTTGTTTGTGTGTTTGTTATTTTTGAGATGGAGTCTTGCTCTGTCACCCAGGCAGGAGTGCAGTGACCTTGGCTCACTGCAACCTCGGCCTCCTGGGTTCAAGTGATTCACCTACCTCAGCCTCCTTAGTAGCTGGGATTACAGGTGCACACCCCCATGCCCAGCTAATTTTTTAGTAAAGATGGGGTTTCACCATGTTGGTGAGGCTGGTCTTGAACTCCTGACTTCGTGATCTGCCCGCCCTGGCCTCCAAAGTGCTGGAGTTACAGGCATGAGCCATTGTGCCTGCTCAAATTTGGTATTTTGATCCTCTCTAGTGTGCAGCCCAGACTACTGTCCCATCTCAAACAGTCCTGTGAAATATATCTTGGTTGTCCGGGCACGGTGAATACTACTCAAATGAAACACAGGAAAGAACAGGGAGGAGGAGGGAGTGGGAGAAGGAAGGAAGAATCAAAAAGAGGGAGAAGGAGAAAGATTTTTTTTTTTTAAGACCAGGTTTCGCCATATTGGTCAGGCTGGTCTTGAACTCCCAACCTCAGGTGATCCTCCCGCCTTGGCCTCCAAAGTGCTTGGATTACAGGAATGAGCCACCACGCCCAGCTGGAGAAAGATCTCAATTGCTCGACTGAGCAATTTCAGAAAGTGTGTGGAGACCTGACTGTTGAAGAAGCCATGTGTTTTATGGCCATGTCTGCTACATCAGAGAGCTCAGAGTATGACAGAACTCTTCGTTTACAATTTAACACTTGGAATCAGGTATGTAAAAATACTCATTTTTTGGTAAGTATTTTAATAAACAGAATACCTTTAAAAAAAGAACTATATTTATAAACTGACAAATTATTTGTACATTTGATTATATGCAAGTCTATAAGAAATTAATAAAAATAGGGGAAGCAATTGAAAACAAATAATTTTTAGACTCTATCTGTGTAGCATAAATTTTTTTCCAGAGAAGAAATATTTTCATGTGTCAGAAATTCAAATTTTCAAGGATTTCTGAGACATTTTTATCCAAAAGGCCAATGTTCTTTTGGCTTAGGAACTCCACCAGTTTGTTATGGATTTGACATAGGAAAAAACCACTGTTCTTTCCAATTTCTCCTGTACCAGCCATTGTCAGAGAATTCCACTAATCTCTATAAAAAACTAGATTCTACCTTTCTCAAATTGATAGACTTTTTATTTCACAAATAATTAGAGCATGTATGCTGCCTCACAATCATGGTATTATTGGCATTACAGATTACATGAAACTGAACGTGGCCAGGTCAAAGTAGATTCCTGGCATAGTGAGCTTCAGCTCTACAGAATTTTTCCCAGGTCTATCACAGAATAGCATGCAGTCTTGGACAAACTACCTGCATCCTTAGAGTCTATTTCCATAGCAACATCCAGAGTTAGGTGACACTAGGAAGAATATAGTATACAACATTTTAAAAAATGAATTTACTGTTTCCATTAAAGTAAATTAACATCTTAATATTATACCATTTTTTGGAAATAAGTTCAGCACCGAATGCTTAATGTTACCCATAAAATCTATCCACTGGATTTTATGTAACATCCTAATATTTTTGTACTTATAAGCAGAAAGGAACATCAAAACTTTCTTTTGAAGTGGCAATACCTATTGCACTACACTTGGTACTTGTTCAGAGAAGTTGTAAGAAATCTTGTAAAATAATGAAGTAGAGGAAAGCCTTTTTAAAAGGTTTAGGAATATTGTGTTATACATTAAGTTTTGAGGACTGTAAATCTCACCTATTTACCAAAATGGATTTTTTAAAAATCTGGCAACAATAAGCAGTATATAAGTTAAAACATTGAAACAAACTCTACAGGGAAAAGAAAGTCTAAATCAAGACAGAATAATATTAGTTTCATAACTGAGGTACATTTCAGGCAAAAGAAAGAGACTTTAAGATGAGCAGATGAATAACTTTGCAAAATTCCAGCTCCGATTTGGCTTTGAAGTATGGACAGAATATTAACATATAAGAAGAAAGAACATTCCGAAAGGAGAAGCAACCTTCTGGTTGAGGGTGGGAGATGAAGGATGAACAAAAATGACTTGGTAAATAATTTCTATTTTTCTTCAAGATGTGGGCCCAATGTACATGAATACCTCTATATTTAACGATGAAGAATCATATGGTTTAGAAATGGTCATGTACTCTGGGTGATCTCAGCAGAAACAAAGAATGGTATTGAACCCCTTGCTTCGCCTTCTTCCTCTAGCAAAGAAGCACACGCGGACCTCCTGAAGTGCTGCCAGCGTAAACAAGGGAAGATAAAAATTGTTCTGTGATCCATAAAAAGTAGAGTAGAGAGAAAACTAGAGTTTCCTGTGCTTTTATTTTCTTCTTTTCACTTAATTTAACGCTGTGACTTACCAGGAAACCATTTCGAGCTCTCAGACTAAATGGAATATTCAAGCCCCTAACACGCTGACAAAGTTCATTGTTTCAGATAAGTAAATGCATCCTTTTAGGGGTCATTTTATGTCTTGGCCTAGCAATCTTACTGCTTTGAGATTTGTCCTAGGAACAGGAATAGGGAGGAGGCGTGGACCGATTAAGATTTTAGCCCCTGGCTTTTAACAAAATCTACAATCCTCAAGTAGTTCTCTCCCTGAGGACTCACTAATCTAAATTTCTTTGCTTTCGTGAGTTTGAAGCCACATATTAATAGTATTGTGATGATTTTCTTCATGGGGTTTAATGCACCATTAGTTTCATATTAGATGATTTTAACTAAATCTGCCAATAATTGTTTTAAAGGATAACCAATTGTTTTGACAGCTATAGGGCAAGGCTTTCAATAGCTAGAGCAGCATTAAATTAGAGGTTTGTAAAACTACCAGAATTGGACTTTGAAAGTGCATATAGTGTTTAAGTCTACCACTGAAATGCTCTCATGCTAAGTGACTTATTATTTCCACTACTGTAGATACAGGGATCAGATCGCCTCTTGGTTTATACCATTCATTATAATGGCATCATCTAGCACTACCATGGCTAATTTTCCAGGCTGTATCTCTCTGCTCACTGTAGGAGTTTCTGTGGAAAAATGCCATTTCTTTTAGAAAATGTGGCAGTTATGAATATATTCATCTCCTGACTCTCATGTAAATGCCTTTCAATGAAATAGATAAAAATCAACTCTCTGGAAAAGACATCTCACGCTTATGACACTTCAGAGGATACCTATGCTAACATGACCAACAGAGCAATTCCTCTGTTAATGAACAATATGCCCCCTAAGAATGCATTCAGATAGATATTCTGAACTGGAAGTAACAGATAAAATTTTACAGTTGGCATCTAAAAAGAATTATCATTCCTGCTCTATGTTCCCTTCATGTAGGGCAACACTTCTCCTGACTCCTGCAATCCTATAAAGGGAGTGCTCCCACCTCACTCCCAGCAACCAAAAGCAGACATGCTGTGGAGCCCAGTTCTTTCCTTCACTGGGCCAGCATCTTGGCCAATCTAGGATGGTGTATGCTTAGGACAGGGCCAATGTTATCTCCTTTCCTGCAGCTTTTTGTGCAGGCTGTGAAGCAACAAGGTACCCTTAAATCTTCCTATTCTGCTAGTTATTGGGAAATAACAACAACAACAATGGCAGTAGTGAAAACAACAGCTATTACGGGATTGGATGTGTCATGGACTGATTGTGACGTCTTCAGATCTGGATGTTGAACCCTTAATCCCCTATGTGGTGCTGATATTTGATGACGTGGTCTTTGAGGAGTAATTGGGGTTAAATTAGGACATTGGTCCTTATGATGGGATTAGTGAGTGGCCTTACAAGAAGATCATCTCATTTATGCAGTGAGGAAAGGCCGTGTGAGGACAGAGAAAGAAGGCACCTGTATACAAGCCAGAAAGAGAGCCTCCTCCAGGGACAGAATAGGCTGGCAACTTGATCTTGAACTTTCCAGCCTCTAGAACTGTGAGAAATAAATTTCTGTGGTTTAAATCACTTAGTCTAAGGTAATTTTTTATAGCGAACCAAGTAAGACAAGGGAAGAGGAATCTGGCATTCCTTTTCCAATGGAGGAACATCCGCTGATACCCTCCCTTAGTCCTCCTCAGAGAAAGAGAATACTCTTATCTGATTAGAGTGTTTGAAAAAAGATGCTAAGCAGGTTGACTAAGAGCCATTTGGATTCCCTTTTTCAGAGCCTGCCTATTGACAGAACACACGTGTTCTAGTACCCTCTCTGCTGTGTGATAGGAGACTGTCCCTAGAGGAGATATTTGTTGTGCATAGTTCCACGTGAGAATTAAGTTAATTCTGGAATAAAATATTACCAATTACTTAGCTGCAGCTCTAAAGCTACATTTCCAATCAGTGTATTAGTAATAATTATATCTGTAACTGAGCCTTACACTTATTTTGCATTGACTCTGAACTCAGTGAGGCAACAGGGGTGTTATTTATGAACCCCCTAAATAATCTTTAGATGTACCATTGATAACATCTCAGTCTCACATTTATACCATTTACTATATTCTAGATACTATACTGAAATCTGTATAGCACAGATTTCAGTATATGAAATGTGTGTATAGCACAAGAGTTAATTGCCCAGACTCTAAAAACAGTAGGACGGGTTCAAATCTCATATGTCATACATTCTGTAATTTTGTGATAAATTACTTAAGCCTCTCTGTCCCTCACTTCACTCACTTGAAGAAATCAGAATTATATTAGCTCCTACCTCATGGAACTATTGCAAAAGTTCAATAGATTACATATTATACACTTAGAAAAATATCCAGCACATACTACATGCATAAGGGTTATCTAGCATTCCTTACTATGACCAATATTGTACCAAATTTGTCTCAATTTTATAGATGAGTGAACTGAGACTCAGAGAAGTTAGATATATTTTTCTAGGAGTTCTCACAGTTAGCAAATTGCAGGGTTGGGATTTAAAGCCAGATCTTGCTAACTATATATTTTTTTCCAAGCAGGGATGTTTATCAAGGCAGACCTCTATCAAATTAGAATAAAAGGTGGAGGGTAAGCTACGATTCCTTCATCTATCTGATTTGTCCATAATAGGAATATCCACTCTTTCACATTGTAACAATCTTCCTTGTACACCGTTTAATGAATGTTGTCCTGTCTTACCGTCTGTGTGTAATCAAACATTCACAACCATGTTTCAAGAGTTTCTCACTTCAAGGCTATCACTATACTTACACTGAAGCTATCATTCAGATATGTGTAAGAAGTTTCCATTTTTAAAGACCCTTACCCACCAGCTTTTGTCAATGAGAAAAATCATCAACATTCTTTCTAGTTGGAAATTTGAGTATGACATTGCTATTTTTAACAAAGATCTGCTAAATCCTTTAAAACAACTCTTAGTAAACCACTTATTTAATTTTTCCTATAGATTCAAAGTCCCAGTTGGGTCAGATACTTTGGAATCAAAACATTTTTCTATCCTGATTTACTTCTAGATGGAGCATTATTTCCAGTTTGGTGGAACACTTTAAGGACAAAGATGGTCCATAATGAAGGGAAATGCCATGGGAGTAAAGACAAGAGTCTTACACAGAGACATAAACTCTCACTATATACTCCCTGTTCCCAGTCCTGATTCACAATGGATTTTCCCAATTTATTCACTATCAACCCATTGAACTGTAGCAGCAAGAAAGAGTATTATGAAAGGCTAGATGATACCAGCAGCAAATTCATCATCCAGCAGTCAGGGAGAAAAATCTATGGTAGCCTGATGAAGAAATTATAGGTCCATTTGAATCTGAAGAACACTCTGAAAAGCCAGAGGGGACCAGGTATAAAAAGTATGGTCAAATCAACTCAAATAAATGGAGATGCCAGCAACCCAGAGTCCCATCTAGTTGACTATTTCTGAGACAACCTTGACAAATTACGCATTATATACTCAATTTGTGGCATGTTTTTTGCCAAGTCATATACCAATGCATGTAAGAAACTTTATTTCCTCTGTGGCATTTCTAATTGTTTCTAAGTAGCTCTCTCCAAAACAGAGAATGGGGCCGACAATGTTGCTTTCCTAAGGCAGAGCTGGGCAGAAAGCAGCAGCTCCCCTAACTCCATGCTGCTGGCTTTCACTCGCAGGGAAACTTAAGCCTCTGCCTCTGAAGCTGGAAGTAGAAGGCTGTCACCAAAAGTAGACAGCTGGATTGCCCAAGGTTATTAAATATGTTATATCTGACAGTAATTGTTCCTGTTATTTATCTCTATCTGAATAAAAGGACTTAATTAGTGCCTGAGAAAGTAATTGAGGGTGCAACTGACAGAAACAGTACGCACAGTTTTGCCATAATGAAGCCAGTCATGTAATGAAGCGTAAGTCAGTTCATTACTCTATGCAAAAGGAAACTCCTAAATTGCCACTGTAGATCCTTTCTGAATTTTACCCTTCACCGTTATGAAAACTGTGGGACATCAGCAGGCATATGATACATGAAATTTTCTTGACATTCCCTAATTTCAGCTTGCGTATTTTTAAATGCAGTTTTATACAAGGATAAAACTAAAAAACCTCAATGAATAAGGAGGAATTGGTATTCTGCATGTAAAAGGATTAAAATTTTTACTTAAGGAAATGACTTAAGCCAAGTCATTCTGCAAAGCAATGAAGAAAGTAAGCGTAAATTAATGAAGCCACAAAGAAGATAATGGAGAAAGATAAATATTTAAAGAAAAGAGTAACATTGCGGGTTTTTTTCCCAGTTCCATAAGGCTCTCCTTTCCCTAACAGAATTCTCTCAACCTTCTTGATAGAAGGTAGATTATCTCTGACAATCTCACAAACTCTGTCTCTATCATCTTCAGTTCTCTAAGTGCCAAAGAATATGATGGGAGGTTTCTCTTTTGTTCTTTCTGGTTGAAGGAAAAAAAAAGTCATGACATGTTTGGTGAGATTTTCAATGAAGTGTCATTTCTACAGAATTTCTTAAGAACAACTACTTGTTAACATTAGAATTGGTCAACACATATCCCATATGTATTTGTGAATGAGTTTCACTGAGCTATGTCATACAGATAACAAACATAAAAAGCACCCACTTTTTCTCCAGTATCCACTCCTGTGGCTCAATAGGCATCTGCTCTTGATTAGACCAGGAAATGTTTATGTCTCCTCTTTTCACTTACTGATAGCAGTAACCTTATATACTACTCTGTTCTCTCATCTACATCATAATACTGAATACTATTTTTAGCTTTATTGTTTTATTTATGGTTCTACGCAAATTTATTATGAATTATTTCTATGGAAATTCATATTATGGTACATTTCTTCTGTGCTGCCAAACATACAGGAACTAATAAGTCTACTGAAATACATGTACTTAATACATTTATGTATTAAAATGTGTTTACATTCTTTGTTCAAAATTCTAGAACTAAAGGATCACCATATCTGCCTTACAGAAGGGTGGTATTTCTCTCATTCCAAGCACTACTAATGTAAATAACAAAATATTTAATGCAATTGAATCTAAACAGATCTAAATGCTTTCCTAATATAATATTTTTTAGAATTTTTGATCTAGAAGTCACCTTGCAAAATGTTTGAATGAGTTAGCTTAGTTTTCTTTTTTTCCCAGAATGTAGGAAAAGTCTGATGATCATAGATAATTAATGATTTGATCATGGGGGCAGATTATTAGCAGTAGATCCAGAATTAATACTCAAACTTTCTTACTCTTTGTTGCTAACATGAAGCTCTGTCTTCTTATTCTAATATTCTTCCCAAATTACAAAAGTGTTAGACTTATTTTTTAAAACTAGAGATTTTAAAATGTATTTTAAAATAAAATTTGTTGACAATAATCACATCTCTCAGAAACAAAAAATATTTTTGATATGTAGCTCTAGCATCTTTCTTACATATTATAGCTTAATGTTTAAGTTAATATCTCTCTTCTTAATTGCTTGGTTTTGATTGTCTTTGCTACGGCAAAATTAAATGTAAAAAGAAAACTCCAGCTTATTGTGATGGGCTTATTTCTAACAGAAATATATTGCATAAGAATATTTAAATAGTATTAAGCCATGCAACATTTTCTTACATGGAAACCCAAAATATTCCACAGATTTAAGAAATGCTTTAATCAGAGCAGAAATAGGAAGCTTTGACCTTCACCCATTGTCTCCTCTCACACTGAACTTCAAAAACATCTTAGAGTAACTAACTGCAGAGCTGTGGGCACTTGGCTTAAAAGCCATTACCACAGGGGGGTCTGTAGCTGATGCATGTTGATGACGCTTTCAGCCTCTGTTCTGACCCTTTTATAAAAGTTCTGCTCTTTCACTGCGCTCGCTTTGCACGGGAAGGTGATGCTGAAACTGAGCTTGACCTGTGGCCATGAACAGCTTTCTGTTGCTAAGGTCACTGAGGCAGTTTCCTCTTCAAGGCAGATGGCCATTAGAGAACAGAAAGAAAATGATTCTGTCGTAGCAAATTCTTCTTAGATCAAAATTGGCCGATTTTACCTGATATATGTTGTCATGGCATTTCCAATAAGGCTAATAAAACAACATGAAACATTTCATAGCCACTTCTTCTTGTCCTTGAAAATAGGCCGGGTGTGGTGGCTCACGCCTGTAATCCCAGCACTTTGGGAAGCTGAGGCAGGTGGATCATGAGATCCGGAGTTCAAGACCAAGATAGGGAAACCCCGTCTCTACTAAAAATACAATAATTAGCCAGGCACAGTGTGGCAGGAGCCTGTGATCTCAGCTATTTGGGAGGCTGAGGCAGGAGAATCACTTGAACCAGGGTGGCAGAGGTTACAGCGAGCCACGATGGAGCCACTACACTCCAGCCTGGGTGACAAAATGAGACCTGTCTCAACAACAACAAAAAGAATTGTAGACCTAAATGATACACATCATGTGACAATTTTTAAAATTATATCATTAATTTATTATATCTTAAAGCAACTGGTTTAATAGGTGGAATTTGCCCTTCTTAGGGATATTTAGAATATTTTTAAAAATAAAATAAAAATATATTAAACAATAAAGCTTGCTCTCTTGTTCTAGTATCTAGTTATTACTTCAACATCTCTTCCATGGATTACTCATGATTTACATAAACTACTGCCTGAAAAATACTCTTGAAATTACATGTAATTATAAGAAAAGCAATAGTACAAGTCAAGGCTACCAAATTCCTGCATGTTCATGGGTATTGATCAATTTAAAACTAAAGACACTGATAATTATATATAAAAATTAAAGTAAATTAAAAACTCTATTAGGAATATGTATGCTACAGATTTGAAAGATAAATAAAAATATTTACCCATGGAACCAATCAGTCTCTTTAGGTCTGCCACAGAGTTTCTCTATCTCAGGATGAAGGCACATAATTTTATATAGCATCTAGGTTAGGCAATAAAGAAAAAAGAAGTGTCCTAAAAAGATTCAGGGGCCAACATCCTATGTACTTACAGTATGACTTTCTCCTGGGAAACTAAACACGTTGCTAACTATCTCAAACTCACCACCAGACCAGAGAGGAAAGATGCCTCTCAGATGAAGAAACTAGTTCCTGGTAAGATTCTAGAATAAAAACCATATATTCTAAATCCCAATTAATTCTTCATACTTCTTCTCACTGTTATCAAAATACCAAGGGGTTCAGTCTGGGCCCTGCTGCTTGCTTCACAGATATCCAATGACCGAGACAATGAGCGAAACACTGAGTGGTGCCAGGGAAGAAAGCATTAATCAAGTGCTGCAGCCAGTCTCATATCCATCTCTCTGGGGGACTAAAACCCGGGGCTTATGGAGGAGGGAAGAAATGAAATAATGTGCAAGAAAACAGGAACTAGAGAGGGGAAAGGAAGCAATCATGAATGAAGGGTCCAACCTCACTGTCCAGATATGGTAGTCTGGTGAGTTTCAGTTATTTGATACTTTTTTTTTTTTTTGAGAAGTCTGAAGGTCATTTCCTGAGGAAGAAACTCAGATAAAACAAATATAAATTTCAAGTTTTCAGACCAGAAGCATCCATTTCTATGTTTATCAAAAAAAACAAACAAACAAACAAAAAACCATCTATGGGATTACTGACTTGGTTTCAACATCACCAAAGCCATCTAAACCATTTGATTTTAAAAAACTCTATTAAAAAGTGGTTGGTTCAAAACAATGAGATATCACTTCATTTTCTATAACAGCATTTATTTTATTTAAAAAATGGCTTATTTTTGAAAATTTGACATTTTTTTAAGATAAAAACTAAAATTGCTGGTAATCACACCCTCTATAATGACTATAATCAAAATGACAGATAATAAGAAGTGTTGACAAGGCCAAGGGTAAATTGAACCCTTATATACTGGTAATGTAAAGTGGCATGACTATCATTGGAATCATTTCCTTTAAGTGGAAGGCACAGAATTAGCAGAAGAATAAACAATTTTATTTGTTGATATACACTCAAGGCAATTAAAAACACAACAAATGTTCATAGCACTAGGATTTATAATAGTAAAAAAAGTGAAAAAACTCACCTATCTATTGACTAATGTATATTCATTTGGGCATGAAGAAATGAAGTACTGATACAAGCCACAACGTCAATGAACTTTTGAAACATTAAGCTAAGTGAGAAAAACAGTCACAATAGATCATATATAATATAATTCCATTTACATGAAATGCTCAGAATAGGTAGTTCTGTAGAGACAATGTAGATTAGTTGAGGAGAAATGGGAAATGACTACCTGAGGGTATGAAGTTTCTTGTGATGGTGATAAATGTCCTAAAATGGATTGTGGTGACTGCGTAATTTTGTAAATGTACAAAAACAAAACAAAACACTGAACTGTACATTTAAAATGGTGAATTCTAGGGTATATAACTTATATCTCAATAAAGCTATTTTGAAAAAAGTAATTGATGTTAGCAAAGTAAATGCCCATTTCTTCCACATATTTTAACTTACTGGGAAAATAAATCAGAAGTGATTAACTACATCACTGAACTCAGACTGTAAGTTGATAAAGTTACATTTTCTTTAAATGGTCTCCAGTTAATATCAAATCACTTAGAATTAAAAGCCAAAATAATTTCATCAACCACTCAAATTGATCTAGAAAGATGTTTATTATGATGAAGACAGAATGGAGAAGAAAACTAAAAGACTGCATGTGTAGTTCCATATATTCCAGAAATTGGATCTCTATTAGGGAATAAACATGGCTATTTTGGGAAGATTTTAATTTGGATTTTTGGTTCCAGCATAACATCAGAGTCTGACATTTTTTATATGCTATACAATGATTTGGAGATTATTTTTCTCCCAAAGTTCTTTAAAGGAAAACCAATAAGGAGTACAGGTTACTTGCTAGATGCCTGTTTGATTTGTTTCATCATAACCTTTAAGCCATCTCCAAGGATACACACTTGCTATAAAAAGTCCAAGTGCTTTTTATGATCAAAAAGCCAAGTTTCCATCCAGGATTAGAAGTAATTGACATATTCACAGTCCACTGTCAATTTACTTTAGAAAATTGGAATATCAGAATTCATTAGGATTTCTTCAAAAGGAATTACTACAAAAGTCCTTTCAGAAAATATTTGATTATAAGTTGAAAATACACAAAAACAACAAATATTTTGCAGGTTGTGTCTGAATACTTTAAATGCCTAAATGTCTTTGTTCAGCCTAATTTTAAAAGTTAGCTACAGACAAAAATATATGTAATTGGTGGAGTGCTGTGGCTCATGCCTGTAATCCCAGCACTTTGGAAGGCCTAGGCAGGTGGATCATTTGAAGTCAGGAGTTTGAGACCAGCCTGGCCAACATGGTGAAACCCCGTCTCTAGTAAAAATTTTTAAAAAATTAGCTGGGCGCCATGGCAGGCACCTGTAATCCCAGCTATTCAGGAGGCTGAGGCAGGAGAATCTCTTGAACCCGGGAGATGGAGGCTGCAGTGAGCTGAGATCATGCCACTGCACGTCAGCCTAGGCAACAGAGCAAGACTCTGTCACACACACACACACAAAAGAAATATATATATATATATATATATATATGTGTGTATGTATATATAGACACATATATAAATAATTTTTCTATTGGATTGAATAAAATAAATCAGTGGACTTTTTGAGAGATAGTAAGTTTTATATTTAAAAACACACTAAGAGATGTAAAAATGAAAAACACAGGATTTGAATACCAATTTTTACCTCTGTGATTTTAGACAAAGTATTTAATCTTTATCCCAGTCCTTATCTGAATAGGATTAATAGTATTACCTTACACACAGCTGAAAAACAATGCCAAATGAATTTAAATAAACAACATTAAGCTTTCTAAACATCACTGAAGTGAGTCAAGCCTCCACTCCAATTATTGAAAACAATAGTTTCTTTTCATATCAACAGCATAGGTATGATAGTTCATCTAGAGTAATAAAGATGCTATTAATCATATGATACTAATATGAAAATGTAAGGCTTGCAACAATCATATAACTATTGGTCAAAAGTTAGATGGAATCCATTGGCAGTTCAAAATGTCATTTTAAATAGTTCTTTAAATCCTTCAAAAGATTTAAACCCTACTTCATCTTTTGAGTATCACTTCAAATGGCAGCTGAGTTATAAAAGGAAGACCTGATGAAAGAGAATGAACCTTGATGAAAATTAATTTCAAAGTCAAGATTGGTATTAAATAGATCTGCTCAAAACAATGGATGAGGCCTCATACTTGTATTCACTTGTATTAATAAGTATCAACATTCTTATTATAGAGAGAAGGCTTTAGAAAATACTGTTGATGGTCAACATGTAAAAAAAAAAAAAAAAGATAAAACAAATTCCAAGGTATAAATTATTTCCCCTTCCATAAAATTTTCAAGTAAAGTTTTAATGAGGAAGATGTCAAGTGACACTTGGTACATATGAAAACCCCTTCTCATAACATCATCATTAAAATGACATTCCAGATCAGATTGTAGAGTGGTATTTTCTAAATAAAAAGTAGCTGGAAAAAAATATAAATATGTATTACTTGATCTAAATGTGGGTAAAAACCTCTCTAAGCAAAAAACAAAGCAAAAAAATTATTTTAAACAACAGAAAAAAGTTACTATACTAACTCCTTTTAACTTCTTATATATATATTTTTAAACTCTATAAAATAACCAAATACAAACATGCAGAAAAGTATTTTAAATCTATGTCACATAAAATGAGTTGAAAATTCAACTGAAAAATTCAATAGAAAATTTATTACGGTTATAAAAGTCAATTGACGTGAAAGAAAAAGAGATAAAGAAGATAAAAAATACTAATGATCAATACACTTATAAAATATTTAATTGATCATGTTAAAGTCTTAAAGTTTACTCTGCAATTAGCAAAGAGATACTTTACATAAAAATGCATAGAATTAAAAATATGAGAAGAGAAAAGGTAGCCATGGACCAGGCACTATGCTACAATGCTATTTTTAATAGCCCTATAGAAATATGATTCATATTTCATACAATTCACTCATTTAAAGTATACAACATTTTAAATGGTTAAATGGTTTTTGAAATATGCAGAAGTATGTGCAGCCACCACCATCATCAATTGTAGCACATTTTAATCACTTCTAAAAGAAATCTCATACTCTTTAACTACCATCCTCAGATTTTCCCATCCCCACTGCCCAACTCTAATCAACCGCCAATCTACTTTCTATTTCTATAGATTTTCCCTGTTCTGGACTTCCATATGAATGGATTCATGTACTATGTGGTGTCTTGTGACTGGCTTCTTTTAGTTAGCAAAGGTTTTCAAGGTTCACCATGTCGTTGTATCTATCAGTACTTCATTCCTTCCTTTTTATGGCTGAAAAATATTTTCTTCTATGAATATATACTGTATTTTGTTAATCCATTCACTGACTAGTAATTTTTTTTAATTTCTTTTAATTTTTAATTTTTGTGGGTACATAGTAGGTATATATGTTTATAGAATACATGAGATATTTTGATGCAGTCATACAACGCATAATAATCACATCAGAATAAATGTGGCATCCGTCACCTCAAGGCTTTTTTTTTTTATTACAAATGATACAATTATACTCTTTTAGTTGTTTTAAGATGTATGATAAATTATAGTTGACTAGGTCACCCTGTTGTGCTGTCAAACACTAGATCTTATTCATTCTCTTTTAAGTATAGTTTTGTACCCATTAACCATTATCAATCCCTCCCACCAATTATCCTTCCTAGCTTCTGATAACCATCATTCTATCCTATCTCTATGAGGAATTGTTTTAATTTTTTACTCCCACAGATGAATGAGAATATGCAAAGTCTGTCTTTCTGTACCTGGCCTTTTTCACTTAACATAATAACCTCCAGCTCCATTCATGTTGTTGCAAATTACAAGATTCATTATTTTTTATGGCTGAATAGTACTGCACTGCGTATACTACATTTTCACTATCCATTTGCCTACTGATGAATACTTAGGTTACTGCCAAATCTGGGCCATTCTGAATAGTGCTTTAATTAACATGAGGGCGTAGACATCTCTTTGATACACCAATTTCCTTTGATGCACTGCACCTGGCAGTGGGATTGCTGTATCATATGGTTCTAATTTTAGTTTTCTCATTAATCTCCAAATCCCCCTCCATAGTGGTTGTGCTAATTTGCAATCCCACCAACAGTGTATGAGGGTTACCTTTTCTCCACATCTCCTCCAGCATATAAGTCATTTTAACTAGGGTGAGATGATATCTCATTATAGTTTAGATTTGCATTTCTCTGATGATCAACGAGGTTGAACACCTTTTCACAGACCTGTTTGCTATTTGTATGTATTCTTTTGAGAAATGTCTATTCAGATCTTTCACCTATTTTTAATCAAATTATTGAATTTTTTTTCCTATAGAGTTGTTTGAGCTCCTTATATATTTTGGTTACTAATCCCTTGTTAGATGGGTAGTTTGCGAGAATTTTCTCCCTTCTGTGTGTTGTCTCTTCACTTTGTTGATTGTATCCTTTGCTATGCAGAGGCTTTTTAACTTGATGTGATTTCATTTGTCCATTTTTGCTTAGGCTTCCTATGCCTGTAGGATATTACTCAAGAAATGTTTGCCCTGGACAATGTCCTGGAGAGTCTCCCCAATATTTTCTTTCAGTAATTCTATAGATTTAGGTCTTAGATTTTAATCCGTTTTTGTTTGATTTTGCATATAGGAGAGATAAGAGTCTCGTTTTTATTCTTTTGCACATGGAGATCCAGTTTCCCCAGTACCATTGATTGAACAGGTTGTCTTTTCCCCCGTGTATGTTCTATTGCTAAATGTTTTTGATGTGTTCTCTCTCTTAATTCTATTCAGAATCCTATAATATTCCCCCATTTTAGTCATTGAAACATTGCAGTAACTTGGTATATTACAATGGATTAGTGGGTGGAGTCACGAGACTTAAATGTACACTGCATGCCTATCTCTAGAACCCGTACTCTTTAACATTACCTTCCACCTCCTTAAACATGTTTATCATAAACTGACCAATAATTCCACTTATAGGAATTTTTCACGAGAAAATATAGAAATATTGGTATACAATTATTATATAAAGACCACTGATAGAAGTGAAAATTTGAGCACAATTTTATCATATAATGACTGTGGACTTGTTAAATTAAGGTATGTCAACATCATGAAATATGCAGTTATAAAACTAATTTTCCAAGATCAATAATATAGAAAATTAAAGAGATCATAGATTTAAGTGTAAAGAAACATTGTGAAATAATATATATAACTATGTACAGCAGATTCAATAGTTTACTTGTTCATCATTTATAAAATAGGTATAATAAGATTGACTTCATGGGGATGTTGAGAAGATTAAATGTGTTTATATATGCAATGTGCTATACAGTTTAAGTACACTTTGATATAACTGGCACACATGCAGAGAGAAATACATGTACACACAAACACCGAAAGACACACAGATACACACAAAAATTCAGAACAGAAAGATTGTGGGTGATCTTGATACTCTCTCATATTTTTCTGTATTTTCCACATATTCAACAAGAAATCCAAAAAGATCCAAGAGTATAAAGAAATGTTTTAAAATAAAGTAGTAACACAACAAAACAAAGAGAAACATTTTATCCAACCTTTGTTCCACGGGATGTAAGCATTTGAGCTAAAATAACCACTTCAGGTTTATCGTGGAACATGAGGCAATAATGGTAAGAATCATTCCCAAACTCTATCTAATCTATATCTCTAAGTGTGAAAAAGTGGTTTCTGTTTATAGGGCTAGACCTGCTTTGAAAAGTAGATAATCAAAATGATACCAGTTAGAAACAGATGCTTAGCAATCTTGAAATGAACGGTAGGATATGTGGCAGAATTCTTTGCCATCGTCAGATGTTGCTTATTAACCCCCCACCTAGCTAAGCATGCCATTAGACTACAGAAGAGCCTGCAAAACTACTTTCTTCCCTGGAAACAAGTTGTTGACTTGTCAGTTGCAGAAGATAGTTTTCCAAAATCACTCATACGGTCTTCTTTTTAATAGCCCATACTTAATTAACATTCTTTGTCCTTCCATTTTATACAATATAAGACAGTTGTCATGAAGTGATTTAACTTGTTCTAAGCATCATTTCACTAAAAACTAAAAGCTTTTATATCACTTTTGCATCACGTAGATACACAAAAACAAAAAAGGAGTCTCCTAAAAGGAATTCATTTTCACATAACCACCTGCCTATCAACTGACATGCCAACATTAGCATAGGAGGCACTTCCATGGTTCAGACTTAGAATGACACGTTCCACTTCTTTTTCTAAATAAATTTTTTGCAGTATATTATTCTCTGATTATAAAATCGATACACACATAAATATTCTTATTCGAAATTCCAAAAATTGATCAATCAAACTTTGAAAACAAAGATTTTGCCAGAACTCATTGTGAAAAAAAGCTGACCTGAACTGAGTTACCATAAAGCTGTATTAACATCACTTACTGTGAATATTAACAGATTTTGCTGCAAAATATCAATATGCTTATTTACAGAAGGCTGCCTCAGACCCCACTGAAGGTGTAACCTAATATAAAATGTACATATCACAAAACCATCCTAGAATTTAATAATTTCTCACTTCCAAAACATATTTGGTTAGACTGATTTTGAAAAGGGGAATGTAGACCTATATATTCTCATCCAAAAACATTATACAAAAAAGTGTAAGAATTAAAGTGAAGGTAAGTGTTATACCACCACTCGGAGCCGACAAATGTGAACGTTTTGGTGAACGTTTTGGTGAACATTTTTTACTGGTTTTTCCTAGAGTTACGTGTGCCTCTTTTGTCATTTTTTTACTGCATTTAATACTGTATCATGAACTTCTTTCACTGTAAATATAGATTATGTCATCAAAATAAAATATTGTGTATATGTATTATAATATATGTAAACAAATCTCTGTTTTTTTAAAGATATTTAGGTTGTTTCAAAGTCACCACTATAAACAACAACGTGATAAATATCCTTATACATACATATCATTATTTCAGCAGGATACATTTTAGGTCCAGGTTGATAAGTAAGATACTATGACTGTATTAAATTTTGACACTTATTTTTCAAATTGCCTTGCAAAAGGACAGCACCGAATTTGCATCTCCATCCACAGTATAAAACAGTACTCATTTTCTCACACCATCATCAGCACTGAGTATCAGACATCTTTTAAATAGTTTGCACAAGCCAAGTACAAGCCCCCCAAAATAATATTTTATTACATAATAACCTAGAGGGCTTAAATAAATCAGACAATAGAGTAACTTAGGGAAAGAAATCTAAGGAGATGACAATGTAGCTTGTTTCCTATTCTATACAATTTTTGAAAACAGTCTGTTTTAATTATTAAGTGATACATTATTTTCTACTGGATTTTTAAAATGAGGGAAGCATTGGTGAATATCTGTGGGACTAAATTCCTTCAATATCCAGTTCTCAAAATGGATTAATATATAAGAAGTTGTATCAGATACACTAAAAAATGATCTCTGATTTGTACAACAAAATTAATTCATTTAAGAAGTGCAAAGATACAAACCTCTCAGGAAAGCTATGTATATTTGTATGTTAGGGATGATTAGCTGTGGGAGATTGAAAAAAGGGGTGACAATAGGATGAGAGAAATTTGACTAAAGATGTCTATTTCTTAATTTACTTACTATTCTATCTTGATAAAAAAAGACACAGACTTTTTCTGTGACTCACAGTTTTTACAAGTGAAATGAGAACAATTTAACCAATATTTCAAGATAAAGCGAGTATAAATTTGCTTGACTTTTTCTGTTTCAGAAAACTTACAGGGGAAATGAGAATAATTTAACCAATATCACAAGTTACTATGAGGTTTAAATTAGTATCATATATGAAAACAAATAGTATACTTCTAAAAAACAATAGTGCATAACTACTAGTTTAATTTAAATAAAACTGGGTTCTCATAATTTATTTCATTCATTCATTCAACAAATATTTTGTGTGTATATTTATTACTGTTTTGGTGTTAAACTCATCTAACTCTATTCAAAAACCCTGGGGAAATACAGATTCTGTTCAAATTGCTGCTCCGCTCCTTAATAACCTGTCCACTCTTAACCTGCAAAATGATAATTTTCATGCCTATTTCAAAGAGTGGTTTTAAGAATTAAATAAAGTAATGCATCTAAAGAACTGAGTGTGATGCACATAGTCAGAGCTCATCATCTTGGTGGTGGTGGTGGGTAGTCAAAGTTCCCAACCCACTACCTCCCACAGAGCTGGAGCCATTCAATGTCAATTTACTTCCTTCTGACTTTTTCACATTGGTTCATAGTCAAAGACTATACTATATACCTGGCAAGCCATTACAAGAGTAGAGGACCTGACAAAAAACCCAAATGACATGGTGAGAATTAATCAGCTACAAAAGTTTCCAACCAAAAAAAAAAAAAAATTAAAAATATGTATTTTTCTGAGAGCAACACATTCTTTATTACCATACATGATGAACATATAGGAAAATAATGAAATAGACTGTGAAAGAAGGTGCCACGATTACCAGAAACCCCAGATAAAAATTTCATTGACAATAATTAGTTTGAAAATAGCTAACCCTATCACCAATGCAAAAAAAAAAAAAAAAAAAAAAACTTAAACCTACATTTTCAGTATAGTACTTTGCTCTTTAAGGAAAATGTAAGAGTCATAATTAAGTAATTATACTTTTTTAAAGACAATTTATTCTAATTTCAAATCCATTAATTTCAAAATAACAGATTTTTTAGTTTTGTGTCTCTTATTCATAATGACTACATATTTGACAATTATTATTTTATACTCTAAAACTGCAGTCATTGATATTTAAAAAGCCATGACTGTATCATCAAATAAAGCACATATTTGCTCAATTACCTGGTAAGGTTGAGTGCACAATGACATTCAATCAAAATCATTATAGCAAAAGAACAGTAAAGTGATTCTAGAATTCAAATGTCTTTAAGGTTTGGATTAACTGTCTTCATAGAAAAAAACAAAGCCCCAATTTATTTATGGAAATGTTGCTTCCATAAAGGTCAAGGGTGAATCCCCAGGGAATCAGTTGCTCAGCTAGCCTCATAAATTGTTTTTACCCTTTTAACTTCCTCATTCTGAGCCACAGTGGGACTGGGTCATAGGACAAAAAGGCAGTAACGAGGGCTGTCTGTATAGTTTCAATAGAAGAAGAGAGACAGATGACTTGGCAGGGCAGCTGTGACATTATGAGCATTAGCCAAACAACTCTGTGGACTGTTTTAAGGAGAGGAAGATGTACAGTTTTCTGGAAATAAAAACCTCAGATTTGCCTTAGTGTACGTGGTCTCACCTGCTTTGTCCTGACATTTTGGCATTTGGATTTGTTCATGCGGCAGTAATACGATTGTCAGTTATGTGAAAATGCATTCTGAATAATTGCTGGATGTGGAAAACGGCTTCAGTATTTTAAGCCTATTAAGGTGGAAGTACTCAATTGTTTCATTTAAGAGACTAATATGCAAGTTGCTACTATGTAGTTATCACCTTCAGTAAAATGGATGGTGGCTAAATAATATATTTACTTTAAGAATTTGATTTCTATATCAAAACCTCATGCCAATTTTTGTAAAAGAATTTTGAAGCATGTTGTGAATTTAATAATTCAGGAATTTGAGTGACTAATAATCTTGATAAATCATAAATGAAGGAGTTTAGACACAGAAATGGTACATAACCAAAGCTACAATATATTAAATTTTTTTCCCCTCGTGAATTTAGGGAGATTCAGCCCTATCTTCTTCCACTTGAGATCATTAGACTTATTCCCAATGTCTAAACTGTCATGAATTCAGATTAGGTTTAAAGGAATTTACTATTTTTCTCCCTCATACTGTTTCCTCGATACAACTATAGATGGAAATCAGGACAAGGAAATGGGCTGAAATGTCAGATCAGCTTTAGAGGCTGTTGATTGTGGACACGGAATCAGCCTGGGTGCAAGCCAGTAATTTCCATAGGAGGAAAGGCAGGCAGAGGTCAAGGAGTGAGTTAAAAGAGCTTAAGACGACCTAGTTGGTGAGGACAGTTTAGCTCCCTGACAGTGGGAGGTGGGGGTGGGGGAGATAAAATGTAATCCTCAAAGGCAAAACTCACTCTGCTAAGGAGAAAAGGCCTCCCCTCTTTGTTAGGCAATAGAAAAGAATAATTGTTACCTGCCTAGAGTTTTCTGAAAAACCTAAAATTTTACATTTCTCTTTTTTTGGGGCTTTGTGGCTTATTCTCATTCTTAGGAGTCCCAACATATTATTTGGGAAAAGGATTTATCTTTCTTTTTACCTTAAGATTGATTTTCTAAGAGATTTCCTCCTCAGTCCACGGGCAGAAGTGTATTTCAGAGCCAGAACCCTGTTTTACCTAGACAAGCCCACCACAAAATAGCAGACCATTCTATAATACATTAAGGGACTGAATGTCAAGAGAAAACTGCTAAGAAATTGCACTGCAGCATAAGTCACTAACCAGATCTCTTCTTTCAAAATGCTACCTCTTACGAGCTATCAAAATCAAAAGCAACTATCTCAAACACCTGTTACTAAAATAAAAGGAACTTCATTAATTCCGATTTAAAATATACTTATAAAAAACAGTATGTTAAACAGTGAAGATAGGTACCGGTTTATAGTTGTGTCATGAGATGGCCAGCTTTTCTCCTTACTTCCCCCTGGTCACCATTCCAACCAGTAGTTAAACGTCTGACCTCTGGACCTTGGAATAGAGACAAAAAAGTGTTGAATTCATGAGGCAACACATACATCTGAACACCTGACCTTAGCAAAGGATTTGTTTGAATCAGTGTTATAATTTTTATAGAATAAGAGGATTCCCCCACCTTGAGTCAAATGTTTGCTGTTCACTCCAAGCACCTAATAACTGTTTTGCCAGGTGGTAGCAAGTGAGGGAGTGGCAAAGTCAGCTACTTGTTAGATCACGAGCAACAGCAGCTACTCCATTAGCAACATCAGCTGATGTAAGGGACCAATCATTGTAGGTAGGCAGTTAGAATAACCAGGAAGAGAATGGTCTCAGATGAGCAAAAAATCGACTTTAATGAGACATATACACTGAGAATCAGGGCCATTTATCTGCTGGTGGCTATACCTTCCCAGCCACTTAAAATGAACAAATGAGAAACTCCTGTTTTTGTGTGGCTTTACGTATAAGCTAGTTGTCTGAAAGAGACCATGATAAGGCAATAATTGTCAAATTTGAATGATTATTAGAAATTAAGGATTTGGTTAAATAAGAAATTAGAATTTAAGGATTACCAAAGTTGTAAGTGATATGATCCTTGGATAATTTTCTTTTTCTGGATGAATATAACAATGCACAGCAAGTGTTACATCTCACTAGCAGCAATCACTTTGCTTCTGGTTCTCTCCTTTCTCATTTCACTGACCTCATATCACAATACCCCATTGGGAACCCAGAAACGGACAGGAGGAAGGGAAATACTAGATACAAAAGGGTGAGGTCCCTAGCGAGGGCTCCAGCCTCAAGTCTGGACCCACAGTCTTAAATGAGAACATGCATTTCTGTTTTCCTGCCCAAATACTGCTTTTATCAAAAACATCCTGGCCTGCTCCACCCCCATTCTGTTCCCATAAAAACCCAGGTTCCACTGGCAGAGGGGAGACGGTGCAGCAGAGGAGGACAGAAGAGAAAAGGCATCTGAATGTCAGGAGGAGAAGCAGCAGCTGGTCACTGGAGCTTATGGTCAGAGAGGAATTCAATGGGGGATGGTCAGAGAAAGCTTCCACCATGAATGTCAGAACTCCAGAGAAAGACTACCTTCCTGCTCCATCCCTTTTCCTGCTCCCCATCCCACTGAGAGCGATTTCTGCTGCTCAATAAAATCCTCCACATTCATACCTACCAATTTGTTCATGAGGCCTCATTCCTCTTGGATGCTGGACAAGCACCCAGGTGTGGGTGCAAGAGGCTGCCACAGTGACCGCCCACTGAGCTGTTTAACACTTAAGCCATCCACGTGTGAGAAAGCTAAAGGAATACACTGTAATAATACACACCAGCTGGGGCTCTGGGGGGTCGAGGGCAAACTTTAGACACTGCCACGAGGCCGTAAAGAGTTCTGCTCCTGCCGGTGCCCAGAAGCACTCATCCCAGCCTATGCACCCACTCATCTGCATGCCCCTACTCCCACAAGGAGTTTGAGATCTGCAGGCTGAGTAAGCGGGTCACCCCTTCACGAAGTCAAGGAAACTATCACAGCTCAACACTATATACTTTCTTTGCTGTAATGTAGGTAAGATACTCCTAGCCTAGGCAGCTACCATTGTAGTGTCAAGATCCCTTTTTGCCCGCAGTCCTTACCTTTCTTCTTATAATTTCTCATTAACCAGTTTATCAGATATTTCTAACTCATTCCTCAATTTTTTGCTTAGGATATATTAATGTTGTCTCATGAGATTTGCCTGAGCTTTCTGATAGAGTCTACTTACCTATGCTTCTACTTTCAAAGAAATTCAAGACCTATTTTACTGATGTAAGAATAAAGAAAGACATTTATCAAACAGCATTTTCCCATTATCTACTTTCATTAGATTTCCAGGCATTTGCCACAGAACTAAAATTGAGAATGTATATTTTTAAGTAGACCTGGGTGGGAGAACATTAGCTTAGATATTGCTGATATATCTCAACCGAACCCCGGAAGTTTTGCAGAAAATGAGAGTAACAAATACTTGAAACAGCCTATAGTTTTTACACCTTCATATACCACAAATATCTAGTCCATCACTCAGATTATATGAATAAAGCAGAGAATATTACATGATTCTCTTGTTATCACTTTCTCAAAAGCAATTGAAATGGAGAGTAATAAAAATCATACTGAAAATAACTCAAGCACTCTTTAAAGTTTTTTGAATTAAAAGGAAAACTACTCACTGGGATTTAGGTTAAAAAAAAAAGAACACTTGAGAAGAAATTAAAACAAATTATTTTCTTCTCTTTTAATCAAAATAATTGTTAAACAGTCAGACACATACAGATACTCACCTTCTTTTTCTATTTGAAGGCAGACCTTGAGAATCCTTTATAGAACCATGTTTCCACTTAATTCTCACACTTCAGTCCAGCCTTTTCCAGTGGAGTTTCCATATATCATAGAATTCTCATAGCACTATAGACCACTGATCTGAATCTTCAGAAACTGTAGAACTCTGACACCAGACAGGAGAACTCTCTTAGGCTTGTGAAAGGAGTCTGGTGAACTATACTTTGAAACGGCATCTGAATCTATTATCCCAGAGCCCAGAGCCATCAGATGAATCTGATTTGAATATCAGTGTTTTCTATCATAATCACCTGTTATCTTAACCGAGGTTCCCATTTGTTCCCTCAACATTTTTTCTTTTTATTAAACTTTTGCTATCATTTGGGGGACAAAGTGCTTTTTAAATCCTTTTTAGGGGTCGTACTTACACATATATTTTCCTCTTGATTGCATATTAAGTAAATATTACAAAGTAAATGCAAATCGTTAGGTAACCTCAAGTCATTATGGAACCTCATTTATATAAGGTAGTAAAAGGCAACCCAGGATATCAACTGGCATAAAGGTGATTATATAAACTTCTCACAAAGTTATCAGAACTATAGCTAAATTAAAATCCAGAAGCAGTAAATTTACACCCTGGCTGAAAGCCAGATATTCCTTTAAATAATCGAGGCTTCTAGAGATTTTATAGGAACAGATTTTTAATTCCAAAATCATCTGTGTAAATCTCCTCCAAAACTACTTTGCTCAAAACTTCATAGGTCCTCTTTCTATTAAGAATAGCATCATTCAACTGGCCATGGTGGCTCACGCCAGTAATCCCAGCACTTTGGGAGGCTGAGGCAGCCGGATCATGAGGTAAGGAGTTCAAGACCAGCCTGACCAACATGGTGAAACCCATCTCTACCAAAAAATACAAAAAAATTAGCCAATTATGGTGGCACGCACCTGTAATCCCAGCTACTCAGGAGGCTGAGGCAGAGAGATTTGCTTGAACCCGGGAGGCTGAGGTTGCAGTGAGCCAAGATTGTGCCACTTCACTTCAGCCTGGGCAACAGAATGAGACTCCATCTCAAAAAAAAAAAATCATCATTCTCCCAATCACCCAGGATGAACACTACAAACTCAAATTTGACTGCTAGTTTTTGCTTCTCGGTAGGCTGTCAAATTAATCAATGATACCTACACAAAATAGCTTTTTGCCATTTCTTCCTCTTCATTTTTACTACCCTATTTCAAGTCTCCCCTAATCAGTACAGTATGTATAAAATCTAAGTGGCATTCAAAGTTTTCTGCCTCTCAGTCCTGTATTTCCAATGGATTCAGCAAGCAAACTGCTGTGATTTCTTTCATCGGGGCCTTTGTTATTTATTTATTTATTTTTTTGCCAGAATAGACACCTCTCTCATTTCTATCAATCTGTCTCTCATCCATCTTTCAGATGGCAATACAAATACCATGACACTGGAAAGCCTTCCTCAGTTCCCACAAATGATGATCATCACTCACTGCTCTGAATTCCTATACACTTAATTATCATAGGCCCCGCTCTCATTATAATTATTTGTGTATTTCTTTTTCTGGTAGACTGTAACACCCTTGAAGACAGGAACAATGATCAATTCAATTTCTTTTTTCCATTATCTTTTGGAACATAATGAATATTCAACACATTTAGGTAAAAAATACATATGTAACATTTTGGTGCTAATATTTTAATAGATAAATGAGTCCTTGGTGCTGTCTAAGTAACAGATGGATTCACATGAGCAGGGCATGAATCAGTACAATCAGTTGATGGGATTTTACTCTGCTTTACATTACCTGGTCACCTTTGTCATAAATGCTCTTTGCCATTACCTGTTACTTGGTCACCTTTGTCATAAATGCTCTTGGCTCTACTCCAAACAGATCAGAAAGATGTAAAATCCCTCCATTTAAAAGAGACATTTAAGAAAATTTTTTTGGGAATAAAATTCAAATAGTGTAAGGTGACATTGTTCCACATGTCTAGTCAATATGACAGTCCCTTTAATGCAGTAAGTTAGCCTGACACTGCTTTTTCAAGTAGAATGCTATTCACTGTGGACTTTCAAAATCAGCACTCTAGTAGCCTTTTCACCCACCTGTTTCACAACTGATACAACTTTTTGTCCTTCAGAAAGAAGCAGCAAATCCAGCAGAGAGTTAACAAACTAAAAAAATTTTTTAACAGATTTTACATTGATTTGCAAGTTCAATGAAAACTGAAAAATCAACTGCAAAGAATAATTTAAAATTGGGGAAAACGGGAAGAATATGAAGTGGTAGGTTTCTAATTAAATATAACACAAAAACAGGGTGGAATTTAAAAAATGAACCCTTTTCACCTGGCAGGAGATGTTCCTCCAGTAACCCTGTATTCTCAATCAGAAAAGTGCCAATGGCTATTTGAAGAAGAAAAAGAGAAAACAAACATTTTTCACAAGAAAAAATATGGGCAGTTTATTAGGAATGTAATTTCCAGATGCCTCCCTTGTATGGAGTAATAAAAATAATTTAAAAAAGTTAAATAGAGCGCTTGCAGACAAATATGGCTTTTCCATAGAGGCAGAGTATAAGAACTGGGATTCACCGTCAGTCGAGGATATGAATGGGAGGAAAACAAAAACCACAGAAGAAAGAATTTCAAAACCCAATGTAATGCAGTGGCACACACAAAAGCTGGAAATATGCTTACTATATGAATCCATAATGTTTTCTAAGTCTTGCTTTTATTAATACACTTCTATTGTTGCCATCCTACACCACAACTTTCATTTCGGAGAAAAATATAATCAGACAAAGGTCTTGAAAGCTAAACAGCAACAAAGGGAAAGAAATTAAAAGAGGGAAAGAGAAAAAAGAGAGAGAGAACCTGTAGAGTTTAACGGGAACTGAACACTTTTGTAAAAAAAAAAAAAAAAAAAAAAGTAAAGATTTGCTTGCAAAAGAGAAAAGTGAAAAGTACAGAGTGCTAAGTTAGTATCTTCTGGAAGGACTGAGGCAACTTCAAGTCTAATAAGTATAACCCAGTACTACTAGAATAACCTGTATATATATATATATATATCTCCTATATATATCTCTAACTATCTGGTACATACACATATATGTACTGAAGCTCTAGACACCAATGTGCCTCCCTCTGGAGACAGGGCATATGAAGAGGTGATAAAGGTTAAACGGGTCATAACCATGGATACCTAATTCAACAAGTTTGTTGACTGTGCTGCTTAATTTTATGTGTCAACTTCATTGGACTAAGAGATTCCCAGGAAGCTGGTAAAACATTATTTCTGCATATGTCTATGACAGTGTTTCCAGAAAAATACTAGCATTTGAATTAATACACTGAGTAAATGGCTCCCCAAGCGGGGTGGGGATCGTTCAATCTGTTGAGGGTCCAAATAGAAGAAAATGGAAGAAGAAGGGGGAATTATCATTCTGGGTTTGAAAGATATCAGTCTTCTCCTGCCCTCAGACACTCCAGGACATTTACCACACCCACCTTCCACTCCCACCCTCCCCGCTAGTCCTCAAACCTTTGTCCAGTGACTGGTATTTATACTATTGGCTCCCCTAATTCTTAGGCCTTTAGGCTCAGAATGAATTACATGATTAACTTTCCTGGTCCTCTGGCTTGCAGACAGCAGATCCTGAGACCTTTTCATCCTCCATAATCATATGAGCCAATTCCCATTACATAGATCACTATCAATCTATCTATTCATCTATCTCTCTTTCTATCTATCTATCCACAAGCTTCTTTTTGGTAATGTTTCTCTGGAAAGCCACAACTATGATAGGATATGATAGTGGCCTTATTTTTTTTGTTATATATTTATTTATTTGTCTTTATACTGGCCTTAGAAGAAGAGAGAGAGCTCCCTCTTCCTCTCTTAATTCTGTCATGTGAGGACACAGTGAGAAGGGGAAAAAAGGCCCTCTGCAAGGGTAGATTTTCTTTTCCTCCATCTTGTATTTTTGATTGAAGGTGGTCTACAAGCCAGAAAAGGAGCCTTCATCAGAAATTGAATCAGCATCCTGATCTTGGATTTCCCAGTCTGTGGAACTTTGAGAAATAAATTTCTGTTATTTAGGCCACCCAGTCTATGATATTTTTTATAGCAATTCAAAGTCGAGTCACACACACAAATGAACTGTTAGTCTTAAGAAGGGAGAAATTAGAGATTCTTCCATCCATGCAATAAACAAATACCTACCGAGTTTATTAGGTGTCAGTCATTCTGCTAGGTACTGAGATTTAAATATGAACCAAAGTGCCAGGCTCCCTATCTTCAGGAGCTCACAGCCTAGTTGGGAAAAAAATATTATTTAAATACTCACAGAAAGATAGTTTACAGTTACAGTAAATGCTTTGAGGAAAAATTAAAAGGAGATTATAGGCAGGAAAAGCAGTGGGGACTAATCCATTCTGAGTGTCCTGGGCAGCGTTCCTTGAGAAGTAACCTTTGAGCTGAGAAGCAATCAGTGTGAGCTGATATAACTAAGGAAAAGGGGAAGGGAGAGGGCAGGAAAGATGGGGGAAATGGCCTGTGCAAAGTCCTTGTGTAGGGGGTGATGCATTTGAGGCAATTCTTGTCCTCACAGATTTTATAACTTGGTATTGTTAATCAAAGTAAGGAAAACAAAAGCATCTGAGAAAGTAAAAGTATTTCCCATATCAGGAAAAACAAAGTGCCCTTTCTTACTGGGCAAGAAAATAAAACGATCTCAAAATTTATCTCAGATATCTTGAGGACTCAAGGACAGTGTGACCTGTAAGACAGTGGGTAGCATCTGGAAATGATACCAAATAACACAAAAACAAAATGGATCCTCTCGAGTTTCATTGCTTTTTTGAGCTCTTAACCCAAGTGGCCTGTGTTGTTGTCATGGGAATGAATCTCAGCAAAAGAAGTCAATGAGTTAAAAATAAGAGTGAGAGAAATGATAAACTTAATTTGCCTCAGAATCTGACCTCTCTAGAACATGACAGTATTGCTGGAGGAAGTGAGAGAAGGGATGAAGTTTCCTCCCAAGGAAGGAATCTGTTTGCCCCAACTCATTTTGGGTGCCAGGCTAGATAATGTGATTACTGTCAAGCTTTATGACAAAAGAGGTGTTGGAGCATTTCCTTCCCAGGATCCAACATGATTACAAAGAGTGGAGCGGGATCCCGCGATTGTTCCTGCAGTTAATGAGGAAGATTTCATTAGAAGAAGCTGTCAGGAAAAGCAATGATTCAAATCTAGTACAGTTTTACACAAAGTCAGTCACACATGATTTTAGGGACCTTTTAATTCTGTCAAATAATAATTAAAAATGCAGCTCTGAATATACCACTGAAGCATCATTAATTTAGCTTGAGGTTTTATCTATTTAAGTTCAGATACTCCTTTTTAAGAATAATACTGAAAGTTTGATCAACCATTTAAATCTTAATATGAGATAGTGTCTTAGATCTTTCCTTAAAAAGAGATTTTGAAAGGAGTAAGGTAATTGATGGGTCATGTTGCTGAAGTTTAAAGATAGAAAATAAAAGAAGGCTGAAGAGGTATAGATTGTCTTCATACACTAAATCATTATGCATAGGAGGACTGATTCCATCCCCTAATATACTCATCTTCTCTTATTCTTGGCCTTCCTGATATATTCTTTAAAAAGCAATCACAAAGTTTTTGCAGCAGATGTTTTGTTCAGAGACCTACTTTGAAATGTTAACTTCCTTTATTTTCAGGAGCAGAACTATAGTTCCTTTTTGAAAAGTCAAAATAGGCCTCATTGGAGACTCTAGTGCCTCTGAATCTGAGGCATCCACAGAAAAGAAAGTACTCTGGGAGATAAATCAGGTCTCAGCAGTTTTATTTGCAGCTTATTGATTAACAGCAAAAAACAGAAGTAAAATGGGGCCCTATCTCTGAAAATGAATGCCCAGGAAAAGTCATGTGGCTGAGCCTGTGTTCAATAATGCAGAGCAGCAGCAGTGCAAGGAAAATCTGTTCCACAGCCTATGCTTTTCTGGCTGTGGACCACAGAATAAGAAAATGAACATTTTGTCTCAACCCAGTGGCCAGAAGATAGTCACAAAGGCGTCTGCATTAGCGTCAATGTATTAACTACATGAAAAATAGGTCACTAAGCTAAAGCAAACCAGCATACAGAAAGACATGGAAAACACAAATGAAAAGTAAGAATTTAATATATCTTGGGCCTGACTTCTTATTAACACTAAAGTAATTCACTTCTAAGAAGGGCTCAGCAAGCCTACCGGATCAGAATTAAGAAGAATCACCAGATCATTTTGTGTGGCATAAGTCCTAATGCAATTCTACTCTCTGTAGCCAATTCTCCTGCCTCCTGCCTTGTATTCAGGAAGGAGAAAAGCAGGTGGCTAAAATCAAGGAAACAGGCAACTAAAAATTCACTGCTATATGGGTTACTGAGCTTCCTCTGTTACCCTCTTAGAATGTCACCCTTTAACAGTGATACTTCATTAAAGCCTGGCTAATTCCTGTCATACTAATTATAACTGTGCCTTTTAGGAAGAATCATTCTGAGCCTCTAAGCTTCAGCGTTTTTACCTTAAAAAAATCTGTTGTATATGTCTAAATGTCCTTGAACTCTATAATCATGTAAGGAAAACATACCTATTCAACCATAATAAAAGGCTGATTGCGGTAAGTGCAGAAGCAGCTAGCACTAGCAGAGTTATTGCCGGGTCACTGCCACAATTCTATGAGAGGGGTTCTCTTAACATCGTGATTTGACAGATGAGGGCACCAGGTTTAGAGATGTCAAGTGAACTTATTCAAAGTCATACTGTCAGTCCAGAGGAAAAACTAGGATAGAATTTGCTTTGGTCTACTTCCACTGCTCACATTCCTATAGGAGAATAAGGAATGGTTTAATGAAATCAGGGCTTTACTAGAAAGAATACATTAGGATTTAGTCATGCAGAGATGGCTAGAGAAACTGTTTCTAGTAGCTCATCAACTTAACATGATGGAAGCAAATTTGCTTTGGAAACAGGAATCCTGCTTTCAAGTTCCAGCTTTGCAAGAAGCTATCCAGGAAATGTAAAAGACAAGATAAAGAAAAATGGATTTTATTTTGGCTTCACAAAACAACACAGGATATAGAAAACTAATGTTGTTTCTAGGCATTGGAATTAGCCCTTGAGTCTTGTGAAAAAATATGGTATTTAAACAATCAATGTCTAAACTTTGTTCTTTATAAGAAGCGTCATCAACTCACTTGCCTTTGAATAATGGCAAAGAATGGGATGGTAGGTAGATGGTGTTAAGAGTCTAGTGTGTGCTTGCCCAAGGTTTTCTGTACACAAGTATAGCTCTCACTGTCAGAATCTACTAGGGGCCAAGCCATCAATTTTTTTAAATGTTTACCACTGTCTCAAATGTATTATCTATGTTTGGTGTCATCTATTTTACATTTCTTTGAACAGAGATAAACATTCACTTACATTAACCCTAAAGAAGATAGAAGACAGCACTGGTAATTCCTAGGAATCACATATTGAATCTCTCTATGAAAGTCATTAATATCTATAGTTATTGCACTATTCCTCTTTGATTTCTCTGATTTTGACAATGTGAGGAAAAAAAGAAAGTACAATTAGCTACCAAGTATGGACACTTCTTTCATTTACTTTCCAGAAAAATATATGACTAGGATAGAAAGAATTTACACATTAAAAATAGAATTATTGTTCTAAAAAGTGTGTGATGAGATCCTGTTTAAGTATGCCTCCTTTTTCTGTCAAAAAGGAAAGAGATTTTATGGCTTGTGAGAAGCAAGGGAAAAAAAGAGAAATTGTTTTTCATTATCCTTTTTAAAATAAGTTAATTTGGATATATAAGGGAGATTCTACAGTATTCAGGTTTAAAAAAAGACACATAAATCTTATTTTAAAACTATAAATGCCCCAGATATAGCTCATCTAGAGCAAGCACATGGCACCTTGTTTCTCCTACTGAATGCAACCATCTGAGGACTTTGGGAAAAAAATGGTAGCAAGTAAACTGGGGAAAGTAGTTAAAACTCGAAGTACAAATGATCTGATCATGAGTGTGTATTTTTCCCTTCCTCCCATATTTTCCAGCTTATATGTATTCAAAGTCAGTGCACATCTCAGAACTATGCATGAAGTACAGACAGAAATAGCTCCAAGGTAATCCCCTATTCTCCTGGTATGAAGAGTAGAAGGAAGGCCATAAAGTTAGGAAAAATTCCTGTTATGTTTTTTCCTTTTATTTTTATTGAGCTTCAGTTATGGAAAGTACACAGCAGAGTCAGGAGACTGGTCAGTTTTCCATACAAAGGACCAAGAAGAAAGAGGGAGATGCATATGTAGATTTAATTTATGACAACTAAAACTTAAAGGTGATGGGGAGATAAAGAAACACATGACTTTAAGTATCTACATGCTATTTGAAATGGTAAAATATTCATTCTAAATAAACTCTGAAAGTTTAAGTATGAAGCTACAGAGTGTTGGGAAAAGAGCAGATAAAAAGATATTTGAGAAAGAAATCTTGTAAAGATGTGAATGAATTCATAAGCTTCCTCTGAGCTGCACATGCATGGATCTGACCTTGAAAAAAATGCAGGGAGCTTTGAGAAAAGAATCATGGAATAGATCACCATTTATGTCTAAGACTGTCCTCTGGGTTGTATACATTGTATACATTTTGAGACAGATGCAAATAGAACTGCAATAGGTTTTGAAAACAGCTAATGGAATCAATGTGGTTTGGAACTCCTGACCTCAACCTAACTAGGCTAACTGGTTACTATAAAAATAATAAGTACATCTTCCATAGGATTTTAAAAAGATTCACATCGCATAGCACAAAATTCAAAGTATCTGAAACACAATAAAAACCTAATCAATATTCAAAAAAACAAGAAATTCTGACAAAATCTCATGAGAAAAGACAATTGACAAAGCAATCCCAAATAGATCCTGATGTTAAACTTAAGAGACAAAGAATTTAAAATGTTTCTCCTAGAACAAAGGGCACATACTTCTGAAGCAAATGAAAAACAGAAAGTCTCTGCAGAGAAATAAGATATTAAAAAGAATGATCATTTTGGAACTGGAATTTTAGAACTGAAAAACACAATAAACAAAATTAAAAATTCACTAGATGAGCTCAATAATAAAACTAATATGTCAATGAACTTGAAGACAGATCAATAAAAATGGCCTAATCTGAACTAGAGCTATTTTAAAAATTGAAAAGAGAGCACTTCAGGTACCTGTAGGACAATAATATATCAAGGTCTAAATTTGGTGTCATATAGGTTGTAAAAGACCATGAGAAAGAATGTGATGCAGAAAAATTTTAAAGAAATTAAGGCAGAAATCATCTTAAATTGGTAAAGACATAACTTTAGAGATTCAAGAGGCTCAGCAAATCCCAACTAGGAAAATTAAAAAGAAATACATGCCCAAGAAAATGCTGCAATTAAATTGTAATTAAAAGGCTGAAAACCAAGGACAAAAACAGCTTAAGAAAAGGCAAGAAAAAATGTTTCTCTAAGAACAAAGAAAAATTTTAGAAAAATGTTTCTCTAAGAACACATTTTATATAGGAAAATAATTCTTCAAATTATTACTGATTTCTTAGTGGGAACTATAAAGACCAGAAGGTAATGGAACATTTGTTAAGGATAAAATAAAAGAATGGTCAACATGGAATACACATGGGTATAAACATCCTTTAGGAATGAAGGTAAAGTACAAACATCCTCATTCTTAAATGAAAAAAATTAAGAGAAATTTTCACCAGCAGATGTAATGCAAATTAATGTTAAAAGAAGTTATTTTGTCAAAAGTAAGTAATACCACAGAGAAACTTGAAGCATAGGGGATACAGAAAAACAACAGAGACGCTAAATATCCCAGTAGATATATTAGCACATTTCTCTCATTTTTCATTCTCTAAAATAAACATTATAGTAGGAAACAAAAATACCGCTTTGTATAGTGGGATATCCAATGTATGTAGATGTAATTAATGACAACTAAAACTTAATGGGAGTAGGGAAGTAAAAAGAGACATGATTTTAAGACATCTACATTCCATTCAAAATGGTAAAATATTCATTCTAAGTAGACTGTGAAAAGTATGTATGTTGTAATCCCTTGAGCAATCCCCTCAAAAATAAAGTTATATTCCAAAATCTAATAGCTAACACACACATAAAAAGTTACTTTTGGCATGTTATTATAATTTCATTGTAAATCAGTGCATGTGTACACACACATACACAGACATTTTGTGCCCCAAGGAAATTTTAGGTTGAAGAAAATGATCTGTATCTTGAATTCTTGAATGTAGTAGTAATTATATGGATTAGAATTCAAAACTCATCAAAGTGTTCATTCAAATGGGTCTTTTTTATTAGATGCTAAATATACCTCGATAAAGTTGATGTTACAATAAAAGCAAAACAGTGTGTGCCATCAGAAACGTAGCTGTGACTCTAACCAGGGTTCATTAGATTCAGATATGTGGAAAATAATATCTAAAATTATTCTTTTTCTGAATTATTTTTTGTTCAAGTTTTAGGCATAATTTCAGTTATAGATATGTTATATTTTACAAAATAGCTCTGAGAAGAACTGTGACTAAGGGCAAGTATACAAAGTTTTCCACAATGACAGAAGGGGATTGGTAGCATTCTTTGAACTTAGCAAAGGGAATTAAAATAATAACATTCAATTCAGCCAAACATATTCCATGTGCTTAAAAACTGAAGACTATGTACCGCTAATTAAAGATGATGACAAAGAATTAAAAAATTTTTTTTTAATTACTGGATTTTATTCTGTTTCTTACTACAGAATCTCAAGGACAGAACAGAGCCTATATGTTTTTTCTGGAAAAAAAAATGCTCTTTTATAATGCTGTAATGCATAATACAAAAGATGGAGATTAAGTTGGCTTTCTTTTACTCTTATCTGCTACAAAACAATTCCACAATATTAGCAAATGAATAATTATTTAATGTATATGTACACACCTGTTCTCAGAGTGATGTCAACACTTTCACCTATTGTGAATCTCTATGGATATCTCCAGCCCATGAAATTTCTTATGTTTTTTCTTAATTGAAAAAGCCTCTTTATCCATCAAGTTACTAAAGAAAAAACTATTGCTTGTACGTAAATTTTAAGAATAAGGAGTGAAATGGAGTTTTTTGGGAGAAGCCCCTCTCACCCTGCCCTGGTCCGCCCTATCCCGCAAAAATACCTGTATCTTTCTTTAACACTTGTTTTCTAAACATCAGTAAAACAGAATGACTTATGAAGAGTGAGATACTATTTTTTTTTCCTTTAAATGCTAAATTAAAGGTCACAGCTTAGTTGTGAGAACTAAATAGACACTTAACACTGAACGCAAGCATTAGACCAACTTACCCACCCAGCCTCTCTCAGGGTCAGAGGTAGCAGAAAGCAGGAAGTACCTCTGGAAAAGCTGAACAACCTGTGTGCTTAGTGGGCAGCTCACTTCAATTCTAAGAGGAAGAAGTGATAGATCTAAGCAAGCAAGTTTATTTTTTTCTTCTTCCCAATTTTTAACAATCATACGTGACTCCCCTACCCTGGGTTGAAGTGAATAAATGGACAAACAGATTCATTTACAGGGAGGAAAGAAAGAGTGAGAATAAAGTATTCCCCATAAAATTCCCTCCCATTTTTAATTCAAAGCCATTAAGCTGTTTAACAAATCCTGTAGTCAAGCAAGAATATAGCTGTCCTCTTTGGAAGATGGAATCAGTGATTCACCAGGAAAACTCTACTGGACCTTCTGAGGCTGCATCTCCATTACCAACCACTGCTTTCTGGGAATCATCCTGGAACCACTGGTAGTCCCTTTAGATTTTGCTAAAATGCCTTGGCATCCCGAGTAGCTGGGGTTACAGATGGGCACCAACACGCCCAGCTAATTTTTTATATTTTTAATAGAGATGGGGGTTTCACCATGTTGGCCAGGCAGATCTCGAACTTCTGACCTGAAGCGATCCGCCTACCTAGGTCTCCGAAACTGCTGGGATTACAGGTGTGAGCCACCACGCCAGCCCCAAGTCCTCAAATTTTGAAGGTATAGATTTCTTTTTTAGCAAAATCTTGGCGGTGTGGAATTGGGGTTTTTTAAGCAGTCTCAGAAAGGGGGATAGTTTCTTTGTGATCAGAAATTGCAATGCCAAGTCTGATATATTTCAGTTTGAAATATCCCAATGTTAGGACATGAATGACTGTGAAGCACTGGCCTCACAATCGCCAAAGTGAGAAAGCAAGCCAATATCCAGGCCCCAGAGCCAGGATGTCAGGCCACACCGCGCTCCTGGTACCTCGTGCTAAAAAGGCCACAGCAAAGGGTGATGAGGCCTTGATGGCTTCAGCCTTGCTAAAATAGGTCAATGTCCACACATCCGGAATCCCCAGCTGAAGAATGTAAGAAGGTGTGGACAGGTCAGACGTTCCTGGCAGAGAGAGGCTGAATGGCTGCTCAGGGCCAGCCTCCTACAAAGTGGCAGAGCCCTTCAAGGCACCGGCCACCGCCGCCATTATCGCCCGCATCTGCGCCAGGGCTCGGCTCCGTGGTGCCACCAACCGCCGGTCCGCGGAGGCCTGCGTCTGCCTGTCCCTGACCTACTACTTCGAGCACGAAGCGGCGACTTGGAAGAACTACCCTAAGTATTTTCTTCAGCAGTCCCATGAGGAGAGGGGACAAGCTGAGAAACCCATCAAGCTGCGGAACCGCGGCGGAAGCGCGTCCGGAGTTGGAGAAAGCCCAGCGCCCCACCTGGACCGGCGGGGAACCGCAGAGCGCTCGCACTTGGAAAACGGTGTGAACCCGTCAGCGCGGAAACTGCAGGCTGGCCACCGCCGAAAACGACACTCGCAGGAGTGTCCTCTTTGAGATTCACGACCTGAAGGAACTGGCAGGTGAAAGCCATGCAAGAAGTGCGCGGGACGAAACTGCCCCTCCCTGCCCCGGTTGGGGGGTGTCTTCCTTGTCCCCTTCCCTGTCACCGTCCCCTCCCAGCTGGGCCAAGTGTCTGTGACAAGCCCAGAAGACAGCGATGACTTACAGCAAGCCTAGATTGGCTTCCCCATGGCCACAGGGCTCGTACATGTTTAGCCTGTTAGTTGTACCAGACAATCTACCACCGTCGTTTGTACCATTCCTTCAAATGAAATAATTTGGTACCCTTCCCCGTCAAAGATAAAGTGAATTGAGAAAGATCTCCCAGGATGGAATTCATTTTGCACCTATGTATAATATTAGGGGGAACAAGAAGGATGGGGGAACCTTTCTCTCCTATGCAGTCTACATGTTTTAAATATCTTAATTGCACATTTCCTCTTAGAGTCACACGATTTTTTGAATCCTGGTACTTGAATACAAACTCTATTAACGTGCTGAGGTTTTTGTTGTTGTTCTTGTTCCTTTCTTTTCTATTTGTTTGTTTCCTTTCATTTATAGTGCCTGTCATTCTCATGATAGAGTCTTAGTTCTAAATCTTTCACCTCATTTGACTTTACTGCAACTCATGCTTAGCAAATTATAGACGTTGCTATTCTTGCTCCTAAAGCTGGTGCCTAGCAAACTGATTCTCAAGTATGGGCTCCAGACCAGAACATCACCATTACTACGATTTGTTAGAAACGCAAATTACTGGACTGGCATCAGAAACTTTGGAGATAGGGCTTATACTCGGTAAGCTAACAAGCCTGCTGGATAATTCTGAAGCATGTTCAAGTTTGAGAGTTATTACCCACCTTTAAGAGATGACAAACTTTTTCTATGAAAAGCCAGTGGACATTATGGTCTTCATCACAACTGTGAACCTCTGCCCCTGCGGAGAGAAAGTAGATTTAGACAAATGGGTGTAACTGTGTTCCAAGAAAGTGTTATTTACCAAAATATCTGGTGTGCTGACCCCCACCCTAGAGAATTAGAACACAATAATACTTTTGCCTATGTCCCTCAAGACACTGTCTTTTTCTTTTTTTCTTTTTTTAATGTTATTGCACTTTAGGTTCTGGGGTACATGTGAAGAGCATGCGGGATTGTTGCATAAGTATATACATGACAATGTGGTTTGCTGCCTCCATCCTCGTCACCTATATCTGGCATTTCTACCCATGTTATCCCTCTCCAACACCCTACCCCTCCGTCCCTCCCCTAGTCCCCCACAACAGACCCCAGTGTGTGATGCTCACCTCCCTGTGTCCATGTGTTCTCATTGTTCAACACCTGCCAATCAGTAAGAACATGTGGTGTTTGATTTTGTGTTCTTGTGTCAGTTTGCTGAGAATGATGGTTTCCAGGTTCATCCATGTCCCTATAAAGGACATGAACTCATCGTTTTTTATGGGTGCATAGTATTCCATGGTGTATATGTGCCACATTTTCCCTGTCCAGTCTATCATCGATGGGCATTTGGGTTGGTTCCAGGTCTTTGCTATTGTAAACAGTGCCACAATGAACATACGTGTGCATGTGTCTTTATAATAGCACGATATGTAATCCTTTGGATATATACCCAGTAATGGGATTGCTGGGTCAAATGGAATTTCTATTTCTAAATCCTTGAGAAATCATCACACTGTCTTTCACAATGGTTGAACTAATTTACACTCCCAACAGTGTAAAAGTGTTCCTGTTTCTCCACATCCTGTAGCATCTGTTGTCTCCAGATTTTTTAATGATTGCCATTCTAACTGGTGTGAGATTGTATTTCAATGTGGTTTTGATTTGCATTTCTCTATTGACCAGTGATGATGAGCATTTTTTCATGTTTGTTGGCCTCATATATGTCTTCTTTTGAAAAGTATCTGTTCATATCCTTTGCCCACTTTTGAATGGGATTGTTTATTTTTTTCTTGTAAATCTGTTTTAGTTCTTAGTAGATTCTAGATATTAGCCCTTTGTCAGATAGGTAGATTGCAAAATATTGTCCCATTCTGTTGGTTGCCAGTTCACTCTAATGATTGTTTCTTTCACTGTGCAGAAACTCTGGAGTTTAATTAGATCCCATTTGTCTATTTTGGCTTTTGTTGCCAATGCTTTTGGTGTTTTAGTCATAAATTCCTTGCCTATGCCTATGTCCTGAGTGGTTTTGCGTAGGTTTTCTCCTAGGGTTTTTATGGTGTTAAGCCTTATGTTTAAGTCTTTAATGAATCTGGAGTTAATTTTAGTGTAAGGTGTCAGGAAGGGGTCTAGATTCTACTTCCTGCACATGGCTAGCCAGTTTTCCCAATATCATTTATTAAACAGGGAATCCTTTCCCCATTACTTGTTTTTGTCAGGTTTGTCAAATGTCAGATGGTTGTAGATACGGGGTGTTGCCTCCAAGGCCTCTGTTCTGTTCCATTGGTCTATATCTCTGTTTTGGTATCAGTACCATGCTGTTTTGATTACTGTAGCCTTGGGATATAGTTTGAAGTCCAGTAGTGTGATGCCTCCAGCTTTGTTCTTTTTGCTTAGAATTGACTTGGCTATGCGGGCTCTCTTTTGGTTCTATATGAAGTTTAAGGTCGTTTTTTTTCCAGTTCTGTGAAGAGGTTCATAGGTAGCTTTACGGGGATAGCATTGAATCAATAAATTACTTTGGGCAGTGTGGCCATTTTCACAATATTGATTCTTCCCAACCATAAGCATGGAATGTTTTTCCATCTGTTTGTGTCCTCTCTTATTTCCTTGAGCAGTGGTTTGTAGTTCTCCTTGAAGATGTCCTTTACATCCTTTGTTAGTTGTATTCCTAGGTATTTTATTCTCTTTGTAGCAATTGTGAATGGCAGTTCGTTCTTGATTTGGCTCTCTTTAAGTCTGTTATTGGTGTATAGGAATGCTTGTGATTGCTGCACATTGATTATGTATCCTGAGAATTTGCTGAAGTTGCTTATCAGTTTCAGGAGATTTTGGATTGAGATGATGGGCTCTTCTAAATATACAATCATGCCGTCTGCAAATAGAGACAATTTGACTTCCTCCTTTCCTATTTGAATACGCTTTATTTCTTTTTCTTGCCTGATTCCTCTGGTTAGAACTTCCAATACTATACTGAATAGGAGTGGTGAGAGAGGGCATCCTTGTCTAGTGCCAGATTTCAAAGGGAATTCTTCCAGTTTTTGCCCATTCAGTATGATATTGGCTGTGGGTTTGTCATAAATAGCTTTTATTATTTTTAGATACGTTCCATTGGTACCTAGTTTATTGAGAGGTTTTAGCATAAAGGGCTGTTGAATTCTATCAAAGGCCTTCTCTGCATCTATTGAGATAATCATGTGGTTTTTGTCTTTGGTTCTGTTTATGTGAAGGATTACATTTATAGACTAGCGTATGTTGAACCAGCCTTGCATCCCCGGGATGAAGCCTGCTTGATCATGAAGGAGAGCTTTTTGATGTGCTGTTGGATTTGGTTTGCCAGTATTTTATTGAAGATTTTTGCATCTATGTTCATCATGGATATTGGCCTGAAGTTTTCTTTTCTTGTTGAGTCTCTGCCAGATTTTGGTATCAGGATCATGTTGGTCTCATAAAATGATTTGGGAAGGATTCCCTCTTTTTGGATTGTTTAGAATAGTTTCAGAAGGAGTGGTACCAGCTCCTCTTTGTATGTCTGGTAGAATTCGGCTGTGAACCCATCTGGACCTGGGCTTTTTTTGGTTGGTAGGCTATTAATTGTTGCCTCAACTTCAGCGCTTGTTATTGTTCTACTCAGGGATTTGACTTCTTCCCGGTTTAGGCTTGGGAGGGTGCAAGTATCCAGGAATTTATTCATTTCTTCCAGGTTTACTGCTTTATGTGCATAGAGTTGTTTGTGGTAATCTCTGATGGTAATTTGTATTTCTGTGGAATTGGTGGTGATATCCCATTTATCATTTTTTATTGCCTCTATTTGATTCTTCTTTCTTTTTTGTTAATCTGGCTAGTGGTCTGACTATTTTGTTGATCTTTTCAAAAAACCAGCACCTGGATTTATTAAATTTTTGATGAGTTTTTCATGTCTCTATCTCCTTCAGATCTACTCTGATCTTAGTTATTTCTTGTCTTCAGCTAGCTTTTGAATTTTCTTGATCTTGCTCCTCTAGCTCTTTCAATTTTGATGATAGGGTATTGGTTTTAGATCTTTCCTTGCTTCTCATGTGGGCATTTATTGCTATAAATTTTCCTCTAGATACTGCTCTAAATGTGTCCCAGAGATTCTGATATGTTGTGTCTTTGTTCTTGTTGGTTTCGAAGAACATCTTTATTTCTGCCTTCATTTCACTGTTTATCCAGTCAACATTCAAGAGCCAGTTGCTCAGTTTCCATGAAGTTGTGTGGTTCTGAGTTAGTTTCTGAATCCTGAGTTCTAATTTGATTGCACTGTGGTCTGAGAGACTGTTTGTTATGATTTCCGTTCTTTTGCATTTGCTGAGGAATGATTCACTTCCAATTATGTGGTCAATTTTAGAGTAGGTGTGATGTGGTGCTGAGAATAATGTATATTCTATGGATTTGGGGTGGAGAGTTCTGTAAATGTCTATTAGGTTTGCTTGGTCCAGGTCTGAGTTCAAGTCCTGGATATCCTTGTTAATTTTCTGCCTTGTTGATCTGTCTAATATTGACAGTGATGTGTTAAAGCCACCCATTATTATTGTGTGGGAGTCTAAGTCTCTTTGTAAGTCATTAAGAACTTGCTTTATGTATCTGGGT
>PVKP010019633.1:0-42111 GCA_004027715.1 Plecturocebus donacophilus | reverse complement strand
CATTTCGTTAAATCTTCTTTCAAGGTTCTTAGTTTCTTTGCATTGGGTTAGAACATGTTCTTTTAGCTCACAGAAGTTTCTTATTATCCACCTTCTGAAGCCTGATTCTGTGAGTTCATCACACTCATCCTCCATCAAGCCTTGTTCTCTTGCTGATGGGGAGCTGCGATCCCCTGTAGGAGGAGAGGCATTCTGATTTCGGGTGTTCTCAGGCTTTTTGCACTGGTTTCTTCCCATTTTTGTGGATTTATCCACCTGTCGTCTTTGTAATTGCTGACTTTCAGATTGGGTCTCTGAGTGGACGTCTAGCTTGTTGGTGATGAAGTTTTTTCTGTTTCTTAGTTTTCCTTCGGGGGGCGCCCCTTCGCCACAGAGCTGGGCCTTCCCGGGTTCAGCTGTGCTTGTTCTGGGTCCTCAGCGCTTCCAATTGCTGTTCTCCTTGTGGGGATGGGACCGGCTGAGCCCGACTAAAAGGGCATCCAGTCCCGTACAATCCGCACCGAGAAGCGCCACACTAGCCAAAAGAGTCGCGCTGGCGACCCGTGTGGCTCCTTCGCCGGGAATTTCCCAGTCCGTGGGCATCAAATATTCGTCTGCAATTGCGGCGTCCACTTGCTCTCTGCGCTTTCACTGGGAGCTACAATCCTGAGCTGCTGCTATGCAGCCATCTTGGATCTCTCTCTGCCCGGTGATGAAGTTTTTCTGTTTCTTAGTTTTCCTTTGGCGGATGCCCGTTCCCCACAGAGCCGGACCTTCCCGGGTTCGCTGTGCTTGCTGTGAAACTCTCAGTCCTCAGCGCTTCCAATTGCTGTTCTCCTTGTGGGGATGGGACCAGCCGAGCCCATCCGTCCCGTATACTGTGCACCGGGAAGCGCCGTGCTGGGGCACCGGCTAAACAGCTGCGCCGGCAAAAACAGTCGCACTGGCGACCCGTGTGGCTCCTCCGCCAGGAATCCCCCGGTCTGTGGGCAACAAAAATTCGTCGGAAAGTGCGGCGTCCACTCATTCTCTGCGCTTTCACTGGGAGCTACGTTCCTGAGCTGTTGCTAATCGGCCATCTTGGATCTCTCTCCCCTGCCTCCTTTTCAGCTGGTTTAGAGAGTAGAAACAGCAGCATTGAGGAAAACCAGAAGTAGGGAGATGAGATGGAGGTGTTTTGCCACCTCTGGCCACACCCAGGTATGCAGAGAACCTTCCAGGTGCTGCTTCCTTGGTCCCTGTTAGCCTAGTTGTGCTGCCCATGTGGCAATTACTGAGCCATTAGCTATAGCCTGAAAACTGCTAAAGACATGGATAATAGGATTAATGGTTTAGAAATTGATAATACAAGGTATTAAAGCAGCCAACATTACAGTTATTTGCCTCTTTCTGGGTAATAGTCCAAGAAAGGAATTAAGAAAAGTGGTGGTGGGGCCATTGGGGGAGAAAACCTAGACCTTTTCTATAACAATATAATGGAAATAATTGATTTTGGAAAGAATGTGTTTCAGTTGATGATGGAGTGGAAGATATTACCTAGGTGACTATCATGTTAAAAGGCTTTTTTTAAAAGACCTCAAGTCTAATATTTAATACTTACAGAGGTTAAAGAATTCATCCTTAAGAAACATTGTACTGATATAAAATCAGTTACAGTTTTTTCATTGTTAATTTCCATTCATGCTTTTGATTCTGTGTTGTAGTAACCACCCTGAAATTTATTTCCAGAAAGATTCTAGGAAATAATTATGAGTTATCGTTTTAGCTTATTATTTCCATATAAAATAGTAGTTAGTATCTGATAGAGAATTAAGTCTAAAACAAGTCATTTCTGTTAGAGTTTATCTGGTCACATCTGTATTTATCAGTGTCACAAAAAAACCGTATTATATATAAAACGTTCTTTGCCGTAAAGGGGCTTCAGGATCCAAGGCCAGCATTATAGCAAGTTCAGTTAATTTTGGAGGTGGTTGTGCTGTCAACTTTTGATCTCTAAGCCTGGGAACATAGTAGAGGACAGTAGTGAATTTGAGCTGTCAATATTGCATTGCAATCTTTTGTTTTTTGAGGGGAGGGTTACCTCAGGTATTGACAGTTAGTTTTTGAGTGTTTACCATGTACCAAGCACTAGGTAAGAGTTTAATTTGTATTATTTCATCTGATCCCAACAACCTTTTGAAGAAGGTTTGGTTATCTCCATTTTACAAAAATGGAAGCTTAGATATAAAATGACTTGCCTAAGGTCATACAGCAAATAAGCGGTGGAACAGAGATTCAGACTCAGTGTGACTCCAGAGCCTGTGCTGTTAATCTTTATTCTGAATCGTCTATCGTGTCCTGATGTGACCATCCTGTAGAAGGGAAGAATGTCCTTTTCGTGGCCTTAGAAAGCAAGCAGAAGAGGAATAATTGTCCTAGAGCGAGTTATGCATGATCATAAATAGGACCAACCAGTGTGGGATGAGAAAGCTGATGGCTGAGTTCTTCATAATGTAACTGAGGCATTTCTGTATCCTAGACCAAAGCTATCATTTTCAGTGACTCTGTTATCTTGTATTGTAAGGTCTTATATGGAGAGAATTAAGGAATAGATAGGTTTTTTTTCTGCCTATTTAGGATATTTCTGTAGCATATACTAATGCAATTTGGATTGGTTGGGCAATGTGGTTACTAGTCTTTGTTTTGAGGAAAACTTTTTTTTCCTTTTTTTTCTTAGAAAGTGCCGAAGGTTTTCCCAGTTATGACACAGCGTCTGAGCAGCTCCACGAGGCAGGCTACGATGCCTACATCACAGGGCTGTGCTTCATCTCCATGGCCAATTACCTAGGTATGCATTACATGTATTTCAGTCAAACAGGCCATGATCTAGAATGGATCTCACCTGTCTTCTGGCTTAGGCTGCTATAATAAATCACTGTAGACTGTGGGGCTTAAACAACAGACATTTATTTCTTATAGTTGTGGAGGCTGGGAAGTCCAAGACCCAGTTGCCAGCAGTCTGGTATCTGGTGACAGTCCACTTCCTGGTTTACAGATGGCCGCCTTCTTGTGTTGTCACATGGTGGAGAGCAGAGAGAGCAGAAGCCGTGCCTACTCTTCTTTTTTTTAAGAGTCAGGGCCTCACCCTATCACCCAGACTGGAAGTACAGTGGTACAATCATAGCTTACTGCAACCCTGAACTCCTGGGTTTAAGAGATCCTCCCACCTCAGCCTCCCAGGTAGCTGGGACTACAGGTATGCACCACCATGCCTGGTTAACTTTTTAATTTTTTTATAGAGGCAGGATCTTGCTATGTTAACTAGGCTAGTCTAGAATTTCTAGGCTTAAGTGATCCTTCTACCTTAGCCTCCCAAAGTGATGGAATTTCAGGCATGAACCACTGCACCTGAACTCCTGACAGTTCTTATAAAGGCACTAGAAAGGTTCCCTCGTGACCTAATTACCTCCTAAAGGTTTCACTTCCAAATACCATCCTATTGGGGTTTAGGCTTCAACATATGAATTTTAGGGGCACACAACATTCAACCTGTATCACTACCATTTTCTTAGGATCCACTCACCCAGTTAGAAGTGGGAGCATTTTGAGGTAGGAGTGGGGGGACATGAGGGGAAGGGGAATTGGCAAGGAAAATCACTGACACTTCTGTGGTATGGTAATTGGTCCATAAGAATGCCTTTCACCCTTGTTGAACCATGCTGTTGATTTAAATCTGGTTTGGTCTAAACTTTCAGGCTTGGTCTGTGTGACTATGAATAATAATACCTCTCTTCTTTTCTTCATTAGGTTCTTTTCTCAGCCCTCCAAAAATTCATGTGTCTGCCAGATCAAAACTCATTGAGCCTTTTTTTAACAAGTAAGTAATCAGAGAGTTCCAGTTCCCAAGTTCTTTTACTGTGGAACAGCCTACTATCTTGGGATGTCAGTGTGGAGTGATTGGGAGCTGTAGCACATTTTTAGATAAAATATTTTTCATCTCAAGTGACTCAAATGTTTTTTAAAGGAGAAATTGACCTTTTGGGAAACAAATGTATTGAAAATATAGGCTTTAAAAAAAGAAAAAAGAAAACGTTGCTAGAGGTAGTGCATCTCTTCCAAGAAAAAGAACTAGTAGTTCTGGCATTTAAATTTTCCATGAGGGGGGCCAGGCATGGTGGCTCACGCCTGTAATCACAGCACTTGGGCGGATCATTTGAAATCAGGAGTTCGAGGCCAGCCTGGTCAGCATGGTAAAACCCTGTCTAAATATACAAAAATTAGCCAGGCATGATGGTGGGTTCCTGTAATCCCAGTTACTCAGGAGGCTGAGGTGGGAGAATTGCTTCAACCCAGGAGGCAGAGGTTGCATTGAGCTGAGATGGCACCACTGCACTCCAGCCTGGGCAACAGCGCAAAACTCTGTCTCCAAAAAAAAAAATTCTGTGTAGTAGATGTTAATATAGGGTTCCACCTACACCCTGACAAATTTGACATGTGAGATTATTATTTATGCTTACATTATTATCTGATTAACTAATATTGTGTCTAAGAAGATGTTGGTTCTATAAATAGCTTTTAAGAAATCCATGAAGTTGAGGCCAGGCGCAGCGGCTCACACCTGTAATCCCAGCACTTTGGGAGGCTGAGGTGGGTGGATCACCTGAGGTCGGGAGTTTGAGACCAGCCTGTCCCACATGGAGAAGTCCCATCTCTACTAAAAATACAAAATTCGCCAAGCATGGTCATGCATGCCTACAGTTCTAGCTACTCGGGAAGCTGAGGCAGGAAAATGGCTTCAACCTGGGAGGTGGACGTTGCAGTGAGCAGAGATCGCGCCATTGTACTCCAGCCTTGGCTACAAGAGCAAGACTCCATCTAAAAAAAAAAAGAAACCCATGAAGTTTTGTGCTGGGTGCTGTGGCTCACGCCTGTAATCCCAGCACCTTGGGAGGCTGAGGTGGGCAGATCACTTGAGGCCAGGAGTTTGAGACCAGCCTGGCCATGGTAAAACCTCATCTCTACTGAAGATAGAAAATCTAACTGGGTGTAGTGGTAAGCCCTTGTAATCCTGGTTACTTGAGATGCTGAGGCAAGATAATCGCTTGAACTTGGGAGACAAAAGTTGCAGTGAACCGTCATTGCACCACTGCACTCCAACCTGGGAAACAGAGTGAGACCCCATCTTAAAAAAAAAAAGAAAGAAAAAAAAAGAAATCCATGTAGTTTTGATTGCAATTACATCCCGAGCCCTCATCTGAATGGACCTAATGAAGCAAAGGCTTGCTCATATATCTTCATTGTTGTAAGCAGTCAGAGTGATTTAGGCAGAAGTTTTAAGTTCAGACCATGTTTAAAGAAGGCTGTTACTTCAAAATGTGCTTTGTGCTTGCTTAACAAAGCTGAGATTGAAGTTAAGGACGCGGTCCTCAAGCAGGCTACAGTTTGGTTCTGTGCTAGAACCCTAAAGGATCATCTTTACCCCAGCTCCAAGGCAGGGTTGATTCCAGAGGTTCTGTGCAAGCAAGAGCAAGGCAGTCCGCGACTATCATTACCGTTGAAAGAAATCATGATTTCAGTGTTGCGTTGGTCACATCATTTTTTTTTTCCTGTTTACTAAGAAATAACTTTTTTTTTTTTTTTTTTTTTACATTCTGTGAAGCAGTTTACAGTCCTGTCATTGCTTTGCAGGGTAAGAATACTGTACCGTCTCCTGCAGACCTCTGTATAAATGCTTGTGCTTAGGTGGTGTGCTGCAGACACATATGTCAGTTCTAAACATCTGGATTCCTAAGGTGCCAAATTGGTGTTGTCTGAATTTGTTAATTTTATCATATTGTGCCTTCTTATTTTTTTAAATTTTTTCTTTTTTATGAAAGTTCAGAGATAAATGTATATGTCTTTCAGAGTGGACTGGGAACAGTGTAGTGTATATTGGAAATTAGGTGAATTTTTCTGTGTGGAAAATCAGTTCCGGTAACCACTGAGTCCTTGCTGTTCCTTAAGAATAAAACATGATTTTCTTAGCTCTTTTCTTTTTTGGGGCGGTGTTTGTCTTTGTAAATCTTTGGAAATGTGGCTTATGCTATAGACCATGGAACCCACGGGTGATGTGAAATAGTTTTTTTTTTTTTTTTGTAATGGGGTCTCACTTTATCTCCCAGCCTAGAGTGTGGAGTGCAGTGGTGTGATCTCAGCTCACTGCAACCTCTGCCTCCTGGGTTCAAGCAGTCCTGCTGCAGCCTCTGGAGTAGCTGGTAGTTTGTACTACCACGCCTGGCTAATTTTTATATTTTTAGTAAAGATAGGGTTTCACCATGCTGACCAGGCTGGTCTCAAACTCCTAACCTCAGGTTATCTGCCTGCCTCAGTCTCCTAGAGTGCTGGGATTATAGACGTGAACCACCACACCCAGCTAAATATAGTTCTGATTACAATTGTTCCTTACATTTTTATGTTCTTGATGTTAAATTCATTATTCAGCATTAGTTTTCAACCGGAAAGATGTTCACTCATTTGTAATTTTTTTTTTGAGGCGGGGTCTTGCTCTTTTGCCCAGGCTGGCATGCTCACTGCAGCCTCCATCTCCTGAGCTCAAGCAAGCCTCCTACCTCAGCCTCCTGAGTAGTCATTGGTAAATATTTAAACAGTATAAATATTAACACAGTGATCCTGCTTCTCCACTAAAGTTAACCCCTTATAAAATCAGATATTGGATACAAACTGGGTTGTAGGCAGCATCTAGTTTATCACTTAGGTATGTGACCAACATGCAGAGAAAGCAAAATAAACTGATTGAAAAGCTTAGCTGGGCCGAGTGTGGTGGCTCATGCATGTGATCCCAGCGCTTTGGGAGGCTGAGGTGGGCAGATGACTTGAGGTCAGGAGTTCGAGATTAACCTGGCCAACATGGTGAAACCCAGGCTGTACTAAAAGTACAAAAATTAGATGGGTGTGCTGGCAGATGCCTGTAGTACCAGCTATTTGGAAGGCTGAGATAGGAGATCACTTGAACCCAAGAGGCAGATGTTGCAGTGAGCCTAGATCACACTGCACTCCAACCTGGGCAACAAGAGCGAGACTCCATCTCAAAAAAAAAAAAAGAAAGTGGAATTTCTGGGGTAGGTGCAGTGGCTCATGTCTGTAATCCCAACACTTTGGGAAGTCGAGGAGGGAGGGTTGCTTGAGCCCAGGAGTTTGAGAGCAGCCCAGACAATGTGGCAAAACTCCATCTCTACAAAAAAATACAAAAATGAGCTGTGTGGTGGGGTGCATACCTGTAGTCCCAGTACTTAGGAGGCTGAGGCAGGAGGATCACTTGAGTCTGGGAACAGAGAACCAAAAAAAAAAAAAAAAAAAGAAGAAGGAAAAGCAATTGCTTCTTTGGACATCTCTTTCTGTGTTAATATTGACCTTGTTCTTACTTGCAGATGTGATTTATTACATTAAACCTTGATTTTTGTCATTTTTCGTGATTACCCTTGTAGAGAAACATTCAATAGTTGCCCCCAATATTATCTCAAGCCAATGATTTTAGAAAAATATGCAGGTTTTTCTGAAGATTAATTTATTTTGACACCAGTCTTTTTAAAATGTAATCTTGACCAAACATGCATAGTTCTAACAGAAATTTGGGTGGATATTAAACTACCCACGCATGCAAATAATATTTTACTTTGCTCTCACTAGACTTAATATTTAAAAAGTACACCTCAAGGGGAAGTAAACTTCACTTACTTTTGCATTCTAAATTAGCATTTAGTAGCATCAGTTATGCCATTTTGGGAAGCTTTATCAGGTCAACTGTTGAGGAAATCCTGAGACTGCTATTGTTTAAGCAGTATGCAAAGGCTGAGTGTGGTATTAAGTGTTTTTTAAGCCATACCGGTCTAGATGTCCCATGAAGGTTTTGCATGGTGCCATTTTGTCTTTTTTGAGGCCTGGGCACCTCCCATAGTCCTCTTTGCTTTTTTGGAAGCAGGAAGAAAGTAATGAGAGAATTGAGCCATGGAAATCAGGATCAGGCCACTGCTAATGACAGCTTGTGTGGATTGCACTCTTTGTTTATATTGGAGGCTCTCTCATCAGGAAATGATTTACCTTCTTTTATAACCTTGGTCAGTTTTAATCAATGCATTGAAAACCAGACTTAACGTTAAGATCTTTTGGTCAATTCCAGATCCTTTTAGGTTAGAAAGAGCTAAAAATACTCTCTGCTTTAGCTTTTTATTTTACAGCAGGAAGCACAAAATCATACTTTTGCCTTACGTTTTGTTAACTGTCTTCAATATTGTCAAGATGTCTTGATCCTTTCGTGAAAATTTTTGGGAAGGTTGTTTTCTTTTTACCTCACTTCTTAGAAAGAGGAAGAATATGAGCAGGTCTCTTGGCTAATTTCTGTAAGCAATGGAATGTGAAAAGATGAGCTAGGTACCTGTAGTTTAATGTACAGGACAGCTGCCTTGTTCTGAATCTGAACAGGGTTCTGCTGGAAATCTGGGTCTTCTTACAGTGACATTGCTTTATGGTCTTTCTGAGCTACCCATCAGATAAGGAATGATCTGCTCTTGGACAAGTGTTTTCTCCTCTGTATAATGGGGATAAAATGATTCACCTGTATAGGTCCATTTTCATAGTGCTGATGAAGACATAACTGAGACAGGGTAATTTACAAAATAAGGAGGTTTATTGCATTTATAGTTTCACGTGGCTGGGAAGGCCTCACAATCATGGCAGAAGGTGAAAGGCACATCTCACATGGCAGCAGACAAGAGAAGAGAGCTTGTGCAAGGAAACTCCTATTTGTAAAACTGTCAGATCTTGTGAGATTCATTCACTATCAAGAGAACAGCTCAGGAAAGACCCACCCCATAAATTAATCACCTCCCACTGGGTTCCTCCCACGATATGTGGGAATTGTGGGAGTTAGAGTTCAAGATGAGATTTGGTTGCAGACATAGCCAAACCATATCATTCCACCCCTGACCCCTCCCAAATCTCATATCTTCACAATTCAAAACCAATCATGCCTGTCCAACAGTCATCAAAAGTCTTATTTCAGCATGATCTTAAAAGTCCACAGTTCAAAGTCTCATTCGAGACAGGCCAAGTCTCCCTTCTGCCTATTAGCATGTAAAATCAATAGCAAGTTAGTTACTTCTAGATATAATGGGGGTACAGGCAGTGGATAAATGCAACCATTCCAAATGGGAGTAACTGGCTACAGGCCTTGTCACCTGTGTGATCTTGGGCAAGTTACACAAGGCTGAGATCCAGCGAGGCAGTCACATCTTAAAGCTCCAAAATGATCTCCTTTGACTCCATGTGAGTCAATTCAGATCATACTGATGCAGGAGGTTGGCTCCCAGAGTCTTGGACAGCTCTGCTCCTGTGGCTTTTCAGGGTATATAGCCTCCCTCTTGGCTGCTTTAATGTGCTGGCATTGAGTGTCTGTGGCTTTTTCAGATGCATGGTGCCAGCTGTCAATGGATCTACCATTCTGAAATCTGAAGGACAGTGGCCCTCTTCTCTCAGCTCTACTAGGGTGGTGCCCCAGTAGGGATTCTGTGTAGGGGATCTGACCCCCATTTCCCTTCGCACTGCCCTAGCAGAAGCTCTCCATGAGGGCCCCGCCCCTTCAGCAAACTTCTTCCTGAGCATCCAGGCATTTCCATACCTCTTCTGAAATCTAGGTGGAGGTTCCCAAACCTCAATTCTTGACTTCTGTGTGCCTGCAGGCTCAATGCCACGTGGAAGTTGCCAAGGCCTGGGGCTTCCACCCTCTGAAGTAATAGCCTGAGCGGTACGTTGGCCACTTTTAGTCACAGCTGAAGCAGCTGAGATGCAGGGCACCAAGTCCCTAGACTGCACACAGCAGAGGGATCCTGGGCCTTGCCCATGAAACCATTTTTTCCTCCTAAACCTCTGGGCCTGTGTTGGAAGGGGCTGCCTTGAAGACCTCTGACATGCCCTGGAGACATTTTCCCCATTGTCTTTGGCTCCTCGTTACTTATGCAAATTTCTGCAGCCAGCTTAATTTCTCCTCAGAAAATGGGATTTTTTTTTTCTATTGCATTGTCAAGTTGCAGATTTTCCACACTTTTATGCTCTGCTTTCCTTATAAAACTGAATGCCTTTAACAGCACTCAAGTCACCTCTTAAATGCTTTGCTACTTATAAATTTCTTCTGCCAGGTACCCTAAATCATCTCTCAAGCTCAAAGTTCTACAAATCTGTAGAGCAACGGCAAAATGCTGCCAGTCTCTTTGCTAAAGTATAACAGGAGTCACCTTTGATCCATTTCCCAACAAGTTCCCCATCTCCATCTGGACCACCTCAGCCTGGATATCGTTGTCCATATCATTATCAGCATTTTGGTCAAAGCCATTCAGCATGTCTCTAGGGAGTTCCAAACTTTCCCACATTTTTCTTTATTATTCTCAGCCCTCCAAACTGTTCTGACCTCTGCCTATTGCCCAGTTCCAAAGTCACTTCCACATTTTTGGATAGCTTTTCAGGAGCACCCTACTTCTAGTACCAGTTTACTGTATTAGTCCATTTTCGTGCTGCTTATGAAGACATACCTGAGACTGGGCAATTTACAAAAGACAGAGGTTTATTGGACTTAAAGTTACATGTGGCTGGGGAGGCCTCACAATCATGGCAGAAGGTGAAAGACATGTCTCACATGGCAGCAGACAAGAGAGCTTGTGTAGAGAACCTCCCGTTTTTAAAACCATCAGATCTCTTGAGACTGATTCACTATCACAATAACAGTGCAGGAAAGACCCACCCCCTTAATTCAGGCACTTCCCACCACATTCCTACCACAACACATGGGAATTGTGGGAGTTGCAACTCAACGTGAGATTTGGATGGGGACACAGTCAAACCATATCATCTTCCATAGAGGTTATAAGGATTGTATGAGATGTGAAAGGACTTTGATAGTTCTTAGAACTTAGTTAAGTGCCCAGTATATATTCTTTTTCTTTTCTTGAAATATAAGGGGTTTGGGAAGGATTGGGGAGATATTGGTCAAAGGACACATAATTTCATTTAGTAGGAATAAATTGAAGAGATCTATTATAAAGTATGGTGACTGTACTTACTAACAGTGTATTGTAAACTTGAAAATTACCAGAAGAGTACGTTTTAAGTGTTTGCATTGCAAAAAGCGAGTATGTGAGGTAGTGGATATGATAGCCTAATTTAGCCATCTCACAACATATACATTTTTCAACGCATGTTGTGCACATGAATATATACAATTTTTAGTTGTTAGTTAAAAATAAATAAGGCTGGACATGGTGGCTCATGCCCATAATCCTAGCACTTTGGGAAACTGAGGGATGTGGATTGCTTGAGGCCAGGAGTTTGAGACTCAGGCAGGGCAACATAGTGAGACCTCATCTCTTAAAAAAAACTAGCTGGGGATGATGGCACATGCCTGTAGTGCCAGCTACTGAGGAGGCTGAGGCAAGAGGATTGCTCGAGCCCAGGAGGTTGAGGATGCAGTGAGCTGTGGTTGCAGCATTGCACCCCACCCTTGGGGACAGAGCAAGATCCTGTCTTAAAAAAACATAAAAATAAAAAATGTAAGAAGATCTAACGTGCTAGGAAATTCAATAAAAGTAGAGGTGGTAGCAGAATGTGTTTTATGTTTTAGTTTAATGGAAAAGAAACTGTTAGCTTGTGGACATAAAATTGAGTGCAGTAGCAACAAATGTGAAGTTCTACTTTTGCTTGTACCTACCCTTTAGTGTTTGCTTATGAAAAATCAGATGATTAGCCAGGCGCATTGGCTCATGCCTGTAATTCCAGTACTTTAGGAGGCCAAGGAGGGTGGATTATGAGGTCAGTAGTTCAAGACCAATCTGGCCAACATGGTGAAAAACCGTCTCTACTAAAAATACAAAGATTAGCCAGGTATGGTGGTGGCGTCTGTAATTCCCAGCTACTCAGGAGGCTGAGACAGGAGAATCGCTTGAACTCGGGTGGCAGAGATTGCAGTCAACCAAGACTGTGTTATTGCACTCCAGTCTGGGCGACAGAGAGAGACTCCTTCTGAAACAAAAATCATATTATGAGGCCGGGCATGGTGGCTCACGCCTGTAATCCAAGCACTTTGGAGGCCAAGGTGGGCGGATCACCTGAGGTTGGGAATTCAAGACCAGCCTGACCAATATGGTGAGACCCCCGTCTTTTAAAAAAAAAAAAAGAAAAAGGAAAAAAAAAATGATGTTATGATTGTGTCACATTGGTATGTAATAGAAGCAAAATTGCATTGATCTGGGGCATTTTTTAAAGTTTTGTTTTTCAAATGAATATAACGCTTCAGTATATGGAAGGTTGAATAGTTATACATAACAGCTATATGTACGGAGGAAAGAGGAAGGAAACTCTGGTGCCTGAAATAAAAGCACAGCAATGTTTTCTCCCTTTTTCTCTATGGAAAGCAGTTGCATGCTGGCTGCAAATTGGGTTTTTTCTTGTAATTTGCATGTGCTTGACATTTAACATCAGAGAGATTTTTAACTGAAGGATTAAACATTTCTTCCCAGTTTCAACTTATTTTGGGTGGGGAAAAAAAAAAAAAAGATTTCTTCCAAGCCCTCTCCCTGGTAATGGACAGAGCAAGGCTTTAATTGCTACTCACCAGCACAACTGCTATTTGTGCCCCGCAGCATAGCATGCAGGGTCACTATGGGCTGTTAAGGGACCGCATGTATCCAGCTTGTCTCCCTGGAGGGTGCTGCCTGATCACCTGCAGGGAAGCCCTCGCTTAACCTTCTGCTGTCCAGCCTGTCCCTCCCTCATACAGAGGAACAGTGTATTAAATTGAGTCTTATAGTAATTCCACCTCCCTCCTTCATGGGACTTTCAGCTTCCCGACATAAACATGAGTTATAACATAGCTTTACTGTTGGTAAGCGCATAGCTGTTAGTGGCAAAACACTCCACAGGATTCGTTTCCGTTTGAATTTAAATATTTAAAAAGCCATTTGATTTCTCCAGTAGAATTGCTTCACTTCAGGATCTCATGTAGTGTAGTATAGTACAGTTGAATCCCAGCTCTGCTCCTTATTACCTGTGTGATCTTCGGCAAGTTACTTGCCCTCTCTGTGCCTCAACTTCCTCGTCTGTAAATTGAGAATATTAGAACCTGTTTGATAGGGTTGTTGTGAGGATGAAATGACAGAGTGTGTGTGTAAAATGCACAGTGCCTGGTAACATCATTAGGCCTTAGTTAACTTGTCACTGCTGTTACTACCGTAGTGACATTTATACTTTGAGATGCCTTTCTGACTAAATAAGGGGAAGAGAAGGAGGGCTGTTTTGTTTTCATAGAAGATGCTGTGTGAAGATACCTTTTGCACTGTGTACATCCATTAAACAGAACTTTGTTTTGAATTATTGAGCCTTGACTAGAAAACAGAGGAGAAGCCCCCAGAAAACCTGTATGTAACTAAATGATAAGCAGGGAGAAGATTGAATACTTTATTGTTCTTTGTTTCTCCCCTTTGAATCATATGGTTAGTTCTTAGTCCTAGGTCTGTATTGTGTTTTCAGTTTTAGACTTTTTTTTTGAGATGGAGTCTCACTTTGTTGCCCAGGCCGGAGTGCAGTGGCATGATCTTGGCTCACTGTAACCTCTGCCTCAGCCTCCTGAGTAGCTGGGATTACAGATGCCCACCACCATTCCTAGCTAATTTTTGTATTTTTAGTAGAGATGGGCTTTCACCAGATTGGCCATGCTGTTCTTGAATTCATGACCTCAAGTGAACCACCCACCTTGGCCTCCCAAAGTGTTGGAATTACAGGCTTGAGGCACCACGCCTGGCCCAGTTTTACACTTTTATTGGGAAAAGGAAGTAAAGAAATATATCTACTACTAAGTGATCTATTAGAAGCTGTTTCTTTCCTTTTTAAAAAAATTTTTTCTTTTTCCCTTGAGATAGGGTCTTGCTCTATCACCCAGGCTGGAGTGCAAATGTGCAGTCATGGCTTACTGCACCCTCAACCTTTTGGGCATAAGTGATCCTGCTTCAGCCTCCCAGGTAGCTGCTAAAGGCATGCCACCATGTCTGGCTAATTTTTTTTTTTTTTTTTTTGGTAGAGATGGGGTTCTCACTATGTTGCCCTTAATGGTCTTAACTCCTAGGCTCAAGCGATCGTCACTCCTAGGCTCAAGCGATCGTCCCACCTCTGCCTCCCAAAGGTGGAGGCATGATTATAGGCATGAGCCACTGTGCCCAGCCTCTTTCCCTTTTCTTTTTTTCTTTTTTTTTGGGGGGACAGAGTCTCACTTTGTTGCTCAGGCTGGAGTGCAGTGGCACGATATCGGCTCACTGGAACTTCCACCTCCTAGGTTCAAGTGATCATCCTGCCTCAGCCTCCTGAGTAGCATTACAAGCACATGCTACCATGCCTGGCTAATGTTTGTAGTTTTGGTAGTGACAGGGTTTCACCATGTTGACGAGGCTAGTCTCAAACTCTTGACTTCATCATCCACCCACCTTGGCCTCCTAAGGTGCTGCGATTATAGGTGTGAGACTCCTGGCCCTCTTTCCTTTTTCACAACCACTTTATTGAGATATAAATTCACATACCACATAGTTCACTTATTTAAAGCGTATAGTTCAATGGTTTTTGGCATATTGCATTATTAATTTTTTTTAATTTGGTAAAATATATAACAACTTTTGCCATTTAACTATTTAAAATGTACACATTGATGGCATTAATTACATTCAGAATATTGTATAATGGTAGCCACTGTTTCCAGAACTTTTTCATCACCCCAAACAGAAACTCTATAACCAGCAAGCCAGTAACAGTAACTCCCTATCCTCCCCCTCCCCTCAGCTCCTGGTTACCTCTAATCTGACTATGAATTTGTCCTTTTGTGAGCTGTTTCTTTTTGAGTAACTCATTGCTTCACTGACATTTTAATTTATTAAAACTCGGTATTTTGCATCAGCTGGAGCATTTTTCTTTTGTAATTGTATTACTGCCTTAAGTTTAGATCACACCTTGGGCGCATAATCTTTAAGATACATAGATGTCTACCTGTGTAGCTATCTCAGCTAGAGTGGCTTATACATAAGGCAGCAGGAGCATAAGGGAAAGACCCGAGGCTTCAGGGTGGGTTGGTTGGGTTGATGCCACTGTGCAGGAGATTTGTCTTGGCAAAGCTAGATTTCTACATCTGTGAACTGGAGATCATAATCTCCACCTTGTCTGGCAGCAGCATTGATAAGGCTGCTTAGTTTTGGGTATGGCATGCCATAGTTGTGCAGAGAGGGTAGTTGTTACTGTGCCTTATACTGCAGTGAACTTGAAGAAAATAATGAAAAATCTCATTTTTCATTTCATTTTTTTAATATTTATTTTTAAAAAATTTATATATATATTTTTGAGACAAAATTTCCCTCTGTCACCCAGGCTGGAATGTAGTGGTGTGATCTTGGCTCACGGCAACCTCCACCTCCAAGGCTCCAGGATTTCTCATGTTTTGGCCTCCTGAGTAGCTGGGATTACAGGTGCATGCCACCATGCCCAGCAGATTTTTATAGTTTTAGTAGAGATGGGGTTTCACCATGTTGGCCAGGCTGGTCTCAAACTCTTATCCTCAAGTGATCTGCCCATCTCAGTCTCCTGAAGTGTTGGGTTTACAGGCGTGAGCCACTGCACTGGCTTTTTTTTTTTTTTTTTTTTTTTTTTTTTCTGTGAGACTGAGTCTCGCTTTGTCGCCCAGGCTGGAGTGCAATGGCACGATCTTGGCTTACTGCAACCTCTGCCTCCCAGGTTCAAGTGATTCTCCTACATCAGCCTTCTGAGTAGCTGGAATTACTGAGTAGCATACCACCATGCCCAGTTAATTTTTGTAATTTTAGTAGAGATGTGGTTTCACCATGTTGATCAGGCTGGTATTGAACTCCTAACCTCATGATTCACCTGCCTTGGCTTCCCAAAGTGCTGGGATTACAGGTGTGAGCCACCGTGCCCAGCCTGTGCCAGTATTTTTTTAAATTACTTTTTTGAGACAGGGTCTGGCTCTGTCACCCAGGCTGGAGTGCAGTGCAGCAAACGTGGCTCACTGCCTTCTGGGCTCAAGGAATCCTCCACTTCACCCTCCCAAGCAGCAGGGACTACAGGTGCATGTTACCACACCCAGCTATTTTTTTTTTTAAGTTTTTGATCGAGATGAGGTCTCACCATGTTACCCAGAGTGGTCTCGAACTTCTGGACCCAAGCGATTCTCTTGTCTTGGCTTCCCATGGTGCTGGGTAGTTTTTCGCTCTATGGATGGACAGTGGTGGAGAAACACAGCAGGCATTGTGTTCTGAGCTGAGGATCCTTGGGTGGCAGTCTCTGTGTTGATAGAAGTAGAGTGGCCCACATACATGATGCCAATACAAATTTTTTAATAGAGAATGGCAATTTAGATATCTTCTTAAGAAAAACAACTATCTTTGCATCTTAATTTTAAAGGTCTTGCTGCAAAGTTGGGTTGTAAGCAAGAAGAAAATACCTACCCTGTTTGTTACTTGCACTCATTTGCTTTGAGCCTTCTGACGCTGGTGAGGCTGTGTGATTTGTAGGGCAGTAGGGCTGAGAACACAGCCTCTTCCATTTGTCTGCCTGTGCCAGGCTCATCCCTTTTCATCTTGCCCAGAAGCACCTGGTGATGCCAGAACTGAGGTCAGGGTAGGCAGGAAGGAGGCCGCTTGCAGCAGTGGTGATCATGGGCCCCTTCTTTCTTATTGGCTGGCTTTTCCAAGAACTTGGTAGTAGTTGTCCTTTAACTTTATATTAATGTGCTTGCATAAAGGAGTAACAAATCTTTTGAAATAGGATATCCTCTGCCCTGTAGCTTTTGCCAAAAATGGGTCTGGAACCTGGGCTAGGGAGCACAGCTTATCATAAACTAGCTGCATGTGGACAGTGGTGCAGTTGTGGATATTACTCTTTAATCATAAAGAGCCCAGGAAATGTGCCTTAAAAAAAAAAATCCAGTCCCGATTTTCAACCTCTTTTGGATTGTGTAAATTTTGGAGTCAGGTGCCATGGAGGAGTAAAATCATAGCCCTACAGATGCTTTGAGCAGCCTTGCCGATTCCACAGGGCTTTTGGCCAGTTTTTCCCTAGTTCACAAAATATATTTCCCCCTAATACACAAGATGCATTTTTTTCTTCCTCATGTACTTTAACCAAAGCCCTTTATTTTGCCTTAAAGTCTTGTTTATCTCATTTTTGTCTCCCCAAGTTACCATGATAAAAAGAATCTCTGTGAATTGGCTTGGTTCAATTACCCTCAAAGTTTAAAGCACTGATTTTCACAAAGGCAAAAGACAGGGCATATTAAATTACTGTGAAGCCTTGAGTCTGGTTTTTTAACACTGGGAACAAGTACTACTTCAGGGAAGGGACTGCTTGCCTCAAGTTGATACTGCCTTATCTCATTTCTGCCTTGTGATCTTGATTGCCACAAGATTTATCAGGTACGCTGCTTCTGTGGCAGCATCAAAAGGCTGCTTTTTGTTATTGTTGTTGTTGTTTTTGAGATGGAGTCTCTGTCACCCAGGCTAGGGTGCAATGGCATTATCTCAGCTCTCTACAACCTCCACTTCCTGAGTTCAAGTGATTCTCCTGCCTCAACCTCCTGAGTAGCTGGTATTACAGCCATGCACCACTACACCTGGCTAATTTTTGTATTTTTAGTAGAGACAGGGTTTCACCATGTTGACCAGGCTGATTCAAGCTTTTGACCTTGTGATCTGCTTGGCATCCCAGAGTGCTGGGATTACAGGCATGAGCCATTGCACCCAGCCAAAAAGGCTGCTTTTTAAAGAAACCTTACCGGACACCCATCCAGCAACCTGTACTTGGTATGCTAGCCCCACAGCACCACAGGGCTGTCCACATGCTGAGCTGTTCTCGTCTTGTGTTTACTCTGGTTACTTTAAAGTACATTTCTCCCTGGCTTAATAACTTGTTTATTATTATAATTTAAAAAGTAGCTAGTTGAGGTAAAAGGAAATTGTCAATCCTTGGATGTATATTTAATCAGCTTGCCTCCTCTGTAGTAGGGTATTGAATTAGTGTTCTATGGCCACTGTAACTAGTTACTGCAAGCTTGGTGACTTAAAATACCAAGTGTTTTAGGTGACTTAAAATACCAAGTGTTTTAGGTGAATACATCGCTCAGTTCTGGAAGCCAGATGTTTCAAATCAAGTCATTAGCATTGCTGAGCTCCCTCCATAGGCTCTGGGGAAGAATCTGTCCCTTGCCTCCTCTGGCTTCCAGTGGCTGCTGGCATTCCTTGGCATGCCTTGGCTTAGGACCACGTTGCACCAGTCTGTCCCTATGATTACATTACCTCTTCCTCTGTGTGTGTGTGTGTGTGTGTGTGTGTCCCCCTCTGTGTCTCTTTCATGAGGATACGTGTGATGGCAGTGAGGCCTCACTTGTATAATCCCAGATGATCTCATCTCAGGGTCCTTAATATGATAGCATCTACTAAGACTCTTTTTCCAACTAAGGCAGGATTCAGAGGTTCCAGGGTGTAGAAAGTGGACATATCTTGGAGGCCACCATTCAGCCCACTATAGGGATATGAGTAGTAAAGTCAGCATTCTTAGGTATTCCCAGCCTTGCATTGGTCCTGGGTTGGGTAGGAGCAAGTGGGCAATAGTTGTTTCCAAGACTATTTAGCATTTAATTTGCAGTGTTCAAGGATTAACAGTATACTCTAAGAAATTTGGGCTGCCTATCAAATAGCTTATCCATTGAACACCTTCCATCATGCATAGTCTGTCACCTGCATTGACTTGTTTTTAAAGGCAGCCCTCACAGGTAGGGTAAAAAGTGCCCATTTAAAAGCGGAGACATCGCCTAGGGCCCCAGGAGTGGCAGAGTCAGGGATAATCAGGTCTGTACTGCACTCAGAAGGGATTCTTCCTTCACAGCACACAGTCTCTATCAGGGACAGTGCTACAGTCGGTTGCATATTTTTTTAAAGACAATGTTAGTATCTTTGAAAGGTTTCTTTTTCTCTCAGTGTTTGGCCTGAGCACAGACTCTAAAAGATGTTGACTTAGACCGTTGGGTTGTGTGGTGCTTGTTTCCTCTGACACTTTACAGTCTGTTGTTTTACGGGCCCTGCAGACATTGCCTTTGTATAATGCTTATCTTAATGTTTTTACTTGATGTAATTTGGTATGCTTCATTTGATGGAGACTGTTCAAATGAGCTGCTGGTTTTGTTTTTTTCTTCTTTTTTTTTTTTGCCTTTGTTTCTAGTATTGTATGTATCTAAGAAAGGACATGAGTTGGCTTCAGGACAAATGTTGAGTAACGCTCTATTTGTCAAAACAGCAAGCGGCTAGATTGAAAACTGTATTCCCTCACCTGAGTGAAATTAAAATAACTGATGCCACAGTCACTCCCTTCTAGCCAGTGGTAACCCTTATTTTACACAGGAGCTTTAGTGGGAAAAATAAATGAGCTTATTTTGTGAGAGATGTCTGCATGCTTCCTACCCTGGATGATAAAATTAGTTTTTTGTAGCGCATAAATATGTATAATGATGAGCCTTGCATACAGGGTTCTTATGAAGTGCTTTTACTGCTGTGCCCTTAAGGAAATACCTAGACTATTTGCAAGTACAGTAGAGCTGCTAGTCAGTAAAGGTTTCAATTTCTGTTTAGAAGGCTTGGGACTTGGGGTGAGCCACAAATTAATTCCCTGCTCAAATTGTGTTGAGATTAGATTGTATTCAACATTTCTGTATCCTAGTCTATAGTGTTAGAAGAGGGGTACAGTTTTACTTGGAAATCTCTTTTTTGAGATAAATTGGAAGTGTAGTCTTGATGGAAGCAGAAAGCAGATGGATACGAATGCAAATTTTCACTCAGGAAGTGAAAATACTGAGTTCTTAGGAGGAAGGATAAAGAGTTTGATGGCTTGAAGTTTTTCCTTTTGCTAGGAAGAGAGACCAGCATAAACACTTTTCTTTCTTAAGACACGTCTTGGCATCAGAAGTCTGTCTAGATCATCCAGACCTGTGTGTGCGTCATTATACAAACTAAGCCCCTGGGTCCATACACCTCTGAGGCTGATGCTGATTCACTTATTTTCCTGATGGTGATCTTGGTGTGTGGGACCAGGTGTGCCTGGCAAGCCTAATGCCCAGGTAGCAGCTTGCTTTGCACTGCAGTCCTGGGAAGGTTGTCCTTTTGGTCTCCAGCCACATGGCTCTTCCCTGCCTGTTGTTCCTGTTGCCTTGAAAATTTGCTCTACCCAAAGCTGTTCCTCAGACAGCAACCTCATTTTTTGTGTCTGGGCCCTGTGCCATCACACAAAGCTGTAATTTAATCAGCCCTTCGAGTATTATAAAAAAATGTTTCTGGGATGTTGTATCCTGAGCACTTGCTTCTCTTAAATACACGAGGGCTTTGCCTAGTGATTTAGGATGAAAACCCTTGTTCCTAGCTGCTCCCGCTGGGACCCTCGGCTTACCATTTCATAGGGAGGCTGTGGAGACAGCTCAGATTAAAAGCCACTCGCGAGAGAGAAAGCAGGTTCTGTGTATGTAGGGCAAGTAGTGGGAAGCTTAGGATCTGCCACTGTGGTGACCAAGGGCAAGTAGCTGAATTTGGAAAAATCTGCTTCCCATTCTCAGTACAGGGAGACAGGAGAGGATCAACTGAGGCTGAACAGGCCATGATAAATGTTATTTTAGTTAGAAATTTTTGTACTGAAATTTTTTTTTTCTGTTTAAAACACAAAAATCCCACTCATAGTTCGTCAGCCGAGAAGAAAAGAAGCTGTCATCTTAGTGAATTTCCTGCTAGTTTGTGTTTTGTGTCTATTTCGTTTACTAATTGATGTCAGTGTTCCTCATTTGCTGATTGAGATTATACTTGTTATATAATTGTATAACAACAACAACAAAAAGCCAGGTGCGGTGGTGTGCACCTGTCGTTCCAGCTATTTATGAGGCTGAGGCGGGAGGATCCCTTGAGGCCAAGAATTTGAGTCTAGCCTGGGCAACATAGAACCTGTCTCAATTTAAAAGATAGATTTATAACTTGCATGTCCTGCACATGTATCCCGGAACTTAAAATATTTAAAAAGAATAAAATATATATGTATATACTTATATATATAAATATAATAAAGTATATATGTATATAAGGAATTTTTGAGCACATTAAAACTCGTGGTCAGCATCATGTAGACAGCCTTCAGTGGTCTGCCAGCCAGATCTGTCGTGGTTCACTCAACACCTTCCTTTGTGGTTGGAGGCTCTTGTCAGTACAGGCCTGCATTGCACTGCACTGGTTCCAACGCTGGGCGTGACCAATTTTTCCTAACTGCTTGTTAAAGTGGCCTCCGGTCTGATTCCCGATCCTCCTCTGCCATCAGTTTTAGGACTGGAAAGCCTGCTGCCTCAGGAGCAAAACTAAGTATTTCCTTTCCTTTGTGAATCAAATCTGTGATTTCATAGATAGATTTGCTAATGTAGAATTTGAAAGAACTATAATGACCTTTTCAGTTCCCAGCAGTTTTGAGTTTCCATCTAGAGTATTCCTGAATCGCCTTTAGGACTGCTTGCATGCATTTTTGAATATCATACTTTTTTTTCTTGAGCATAGCTGCATAAAATGGGTTAATGACAGCATTGTTTTGCAACCCATTTGTATTCACTGGAGAACTAGGGAATGGTTTGGATAAGTCACGGTCCAAGGCAAGCTATTGTGTCATCAGAGAATAACCTTTGATCTTAGTGTACTTGTACATATGTAATCTGTGTCTGAAGCTTTGTGGTATGAGCGGAGGATTTTGATAAGGTTAGAGGTGTCAGATTCTTTTTTATTTGTGTTACTCTCTCAAGTGTTTGCCGATCTTCAGTGCTGCATTGGTGGCTAAAGCTTAATTTGTGGCCAAATCACAGAAACAGATTAGACTTTTGCTAATGAGATACCAAGAGAGTAGTTTGAGTAATCCTTTTTTTTTTTTTTTTTTAAGCTTCTTAAAAACAAGAATGGCAGCTGTCAGCAGTAATTTCCCCCAATTTATCTCTTGCAGAGAACCTAGTTGCTTGCTACAATTTGACCTCCTGGTTTCAAGGAGTGGTAGAAGGCTTATGTTACTGCCTTCCGGATTTTGAGGTAGTTCTTGGTATTTGTTGTAATCGCTTTATATTTTTCTTTTTTTATTTGTGGTTTCTTTTTGTTTTTTCTTCTTTGAGACAGAGTCCTGCTCTGACCCCCAGGCTGGAGTGCAGTGGCTCAGTTTTGGCTCACTGCAACCTCCACCTCCCAGGCTCAAGAGATCCTCCTGCCTTAGCCTCCTAAGTAGCTGGGACTACAGGCATGTGGCCCCACACCAGCTAATTATTTGTATTTCTTTGTAACAGTGGGATTCATCATGTTGCCTAAGCTGATTTCAAACTCCTGAGCTCAAGCGACCTGCCTGCCTTGGCCTCCCCAGGTGCTGCGATTACAGGCATGAGCCACTGTGCTTGGCAGTTTTTCTTTTTTAAAATTTTATGTGTTAACGTTTCGTGTTTTTCTTTTCTTTTTTCAAGACGGAGTCTCGCTCTGCTGCCCAGGCTGGAGTGCAGTGGCGCCATCTCAGCTCACTGTAACTTCCACCTCCTGGGTTCATGTGATTTTCTCCTGCTTCAGTCTCTGGAGTAGCTGGAATTACAGGCGTGTCCCACCACCCCTGGCTAATTTTTGTGTTTTTGGTAGAGACAGGGTTTCGCCATGTTGGCAAGGCTGGTCTGGAACTCCTGACCTCCAGTGATCTACCTGCCTCAGCCTCTTAAAGTGCTGGGATTACAGGCATGAACCACTGTATCTGGCCAGTTTTATGTTTTTCTAAGTATTTTGTTTATGTTTGTTCATTTAATTATTTATTTATTTTAGAGACAGGGTCTTTCCCTCTTGCCCAGGCTGGAGTGCAGTGGCACATTATAACTCATGACAGCCTCAACTTCATGGAGTCAAGCAATCTTGTTACCTTAGCTTCCTGAGTAGCTAGGACTACAGGCACAAGCCACCTTGCCCAGCTAATTTATTTTTTGTAGAGATAGGAGTCTCACCATGTTGCCTGGACTGGTCTCAAACTCCAGGCCTCAAGTAATTCTCACAGTTCTGCCTCCCATAGCAGTAGGATTAACAGAGATGAGCCACAGAATGATTTAATATAAACAAATCATTAAGACTAATACTTTTTGGAGAAGTTGGCACAAGTCATTATCCAGCTGACTGCTGCATCATCTTTAGTGGTAATTAACAACACTACATTGAATATACTATTTTCCTGTTAACTCAGTGATTCTCAGTCCATAGTTTCTGAGTTAGGAGGTCTTGGATGGCACCTAGGAATTTGCATCTCTAGCTAGTTCCCAGGTGATGCTGATACGGCTGGCAGGGAAGCACATTTTGCCAAGGGCTCAAGGTTCTATGTTCCAGAGTTTTATATCTGAAATGAAATTCTTCAGCAACTGATGAGCCGCCTTAGGCAGTCTGGGACACAGTGTTATACTGCCCTTTTCTTTCTTTCTGTCTTTGAGACAGAGTTTTGCCCTTATCACCCAGGCTGGAGGGCAATGATGCAATCTCAGCTTACTGCAACCTCCACCTCCGGGATTCAAGCGATTCTCACCTCCCGAGTAGCTGGGATTATGGTGTGTGCCACCACACCCAGCTAATTTTTGTATTTTTAATAGAGACGGGGTTTCACCGTGTTGGCCAGGCTGGTCTGGAACTCCTGACCTCAGGTGATCCATCTGCCTCTGCCTCCCAAATTGCTGGGATTACAGGCATGAGCCAGCGTGCCTGGCCTATACTGCCCTTTTCACAAAAATGTTTGGAGGGTGGCTTTTGTGTGACTGCCACCCAGCAGATGGGTAATAGAGATGAGGTAGTGAATCTTTGGCGATAAAGGCATTGTGTAGCCTGTGAAGAGACTGAGTGGAAGTGACCTGGTGTACTAAGCAAAAGACGCTGGTACTCTGTACTTTACCCTGCAGTCTTTCCAGATTTGTTTGGAAGCCAGGATAACCAGCATTGCCAGTGGTTTACTTATACAACATTAAAAAAATGACAGATTCCTCGAAGGGTAAAACTTGCTCTATGGCGTCTAGAATGTGAACTTGAGTTACAGTTTCTTAGAATTCTTTTGTAAAATTAGCCATTGTATCTAATGGGAATTTTAATTTTAGTGTTTGATAGAGTTAATGTCATTTCTTTAGAGAATAAGTGGGGAAATAATATTTCATCAGAAAGCTTTCAGAAATGTGGTGAGACTCCACGCAATCTTGAGGGTCTTTACCATGTTACACCCTCTGGGATCTTCACTAAAATAGAAAGAACGTTTCATGCAAGTGTTAGTCTGAGTATCTTTTTGATATCTGTAGAGGAATGTCCTTCTGGGAGAGATTGTTCTTCAATATAGTTCACAGTGATGGAACATCCTTTCATGTCTTTATCAGCATTTCTGCTTCCTAGTGCATTTCCTCATACGCTAGGATGAAAACTGTCAAGTTAGATGATGCATATGTGAAGTATTTTATCAAATCATTCCAGGGAGTCAGTGCAGGCCCTTTGACAGTTCGCTGGGATGAGGCATGTCTACATTGAAATGTTTTAATTATACTTCAGAAGGGCAGAGATGTTACCAGAGCAGTGGCTTCCAAACAGCATGGCATAAGGACTGTGGGAGGCCGTTGGGAGAGTTTACTTTGGTTCAGTTCTACAGACGCTCAGCCACAGTTTTAGAGTCAGTTTCACAATTGCGTGGCTCTCTCCAGAGCCGCAGTCTGCCAAGTCACACAGAGCTGGTTTTCTTGTTCTTCTGGGCTTTGGGGCTATTCAGTTCCCTCTACACCCCAGACATGAAGGTGGAGGTGTGGGGGAAGAGTGAGAAGTGCTATTAATAATTCATTTGAAAGGGGATTCTATGTAAGGTAATGTAGAATAAGCAAACAAGCTAGTGTAGGATTGACTACATTAAAAAATTGCTTTTATGGGTACAAAAAATAGATATAAGACCTATTTTAAAGCATAACAGGGTGACTATAGTGAGTAATAAGTTAATTGTATATTTTTAGAGTGTCGTTGGATTGTTTGTAACTGAAAGGATAAATGCTTGAGGGGATGGATACTCCATTCTCCATGATGTGCTTATTTCACAATGCATACCTGTATCCAAACATCTCATGTACCCCATAAATATATACATCTACTATGTACCCATAAAAAATTTAAAAAATAAACATAAAAATATCTTTTGAGGCTGTGTGCAGTGGCTCACACCTATAATCGCAGCACTTTGGGAGGCTGAGGTGGGTGGATCATGAGGTCAGGAGTTCCAGACTAGCCTGACCAATATAGTGAAACCCCATCTCTACTGAAAATACAAAGAATTAGCTGGGTGTGGTGGCAGGCACCTGTAATCTCAGCTCAGGAGTCTGAGGCACTAGATTTGTTTGCACCTGGGAGGCAGAGGTTGCAGTGAGCCGAGATCTCATCACTACACTCTAGCCTGGGTGACAGAGTGAGACTCCGTCTCAAAAAATATATGTCTTTTGAGTGTTTTTGCTGAGAATAAATTTTTACTTACTTTAATCAAAGATAATATTTAAAATTCAGGTGAAATATACTTTTCACATAGCCTTTGCTTTACAAAAAATATTTCTCAAAAAATTTTTTTGAAACATCTACATAGGAAGAGAAATTGGGAGAGCCTTTTTTTTCTTTGTTAGTATAATCCTTCTTGATATTTGTACAACACTAAATTTCTAAGTTTATTGTTGAGGTCTCATGACTTTAGCAATATAACAGAATTATAAACAGAAATACAGGAATTGCAAATTCAAGCTTGTGGTTTTACTTTGTATTTCTCTCCCTCGCAGCCAAGTGAGGTAGTGCAAGTTATCCATGTTTTGACATTTTCATAGTTATTTTGATTGCTTAATAGTATGTTGAAATTTTGAACTATAATTTACTGACCTCTGTATAATCAAATCCTGAGGTTGATTTTGATTATTGGCATATTTGATGGCGTGATGGTATAGCAGTGAACATTTACTGATTCAGCTTTTGTTCTTCTCATTTATTTTTATGGTGCTTGGTATGTTTCATTAACTTTTTTTTTTTTTCCAAGACAGAGTCTCGCTCTGTTGCCCAGGCTGGAGTGCAATGACGTGAACTCGGCTCACTGCAACCTCTGCCTTCTGGGTTCAGGTGATTCTCCTGTCTTAGCCTCTCAAGTAACTGGGATTACAGGTGCCCGCCAACAGCCTGGCTAATTTTTTGTATTTTTAAAAAATAGAGGTGGAGTGTCACCATGTTGGCCATGCTGGTCTTGAACTCGTGACCTCAGGTGATCTGCCAGCCTTGGCCTCGAGAAGTGCTGGGATTACAGGTGGGAGCCACCACACCCAACCTCCATTAACTTTTAAAATTAAGATTTTAAAAAATTTTATGTTTGGAATTGGAGACTATTAGTAAATTTACTAAACAGACAGTAGAAAATTATATGAGCCTGTATTCCTAGCACTTTGGGAGGCTGAGGCAGGCAGATCACGAGGTCAAGAGATTGAGACCATCTTGGCCTAAGTGGTGAAACCCCGTCTCTACTAAAAAATAAAAAAATAAGCTGGGTGTGGTGGCATGTGCCTGTAGTCCTAGCCACTCGGGAGGCTGCGGCAGGATAATTGCTTGAACCCAGGAGGTGGAGATTGCAGTGAGCCGAGATTGTGCCACTGCAGTGCAGCCTGGTGCCTGGTGACAGGGCAAGACTCTGTCTCAAAAAAAAGAAAAAGGAAGCATGACTAACTAACAATAACAAAAGTTATTCCGAGGTTAATTAGCTTACCTAACTAACTGGCTTACTAACCTAGGAATAAGTTTTATTTTTATTAGGTTCTGGTAGGTGATAATGACAGTTCCAGTGTGTATTGTTTATGCTGGCAAATAATATTAAAAAAAAAAAATGATAGCTGCCCTCACTGAGAACCTACCATGCTAGGTGCTTTATGAATCTTCTTGTCTTCTGGCATTGTAGGGAGTATTGATTAAATTGGTTAAAACAGCTTACAAAACCAGAATAGTGTACTTGAGTCTAAATTAGCAAACTAAAAATAAATTTGGTTTCTTAGCCATAGCGTTTGGTTTATTAAATTGTAGGCCAGACAACAAATTCTCAAACCACAGAGTACCATGAGTTCGTTTTTTTCTGACATTAACAGAACTGTATTGTTCATGCTGATAGTTCCGTTTGTAAACTAGCTTCTGCCCCACTTGGCTTTTTTTTTTTATTTTTTTATTTTTTTATTTTTATTTTTATTTTTATTTTTTTTTTTGAGGCAGAGTTTCACTCTTGTCACCCAGGCTGGAGTGCAGTGGAACTATCTTGGCTCACTGCAACCTCCATCTCCTGGATTCAGGCGATTTTCCTGCCCCAGTATTCTGAGTAGCTGGGATTACAGGCACCTGCCACCATGCCCAGCTAATTTTTGTATTTTTAATAAAGACAGGGTTTTGCCATGTTAGCCAGACTGGTCTTGAACTCCTGACCTCAGGTGATCTCCCTGCCTCAGCCTCCCCAAGTGCTGGGATTATAGGCGTTAGCCACCATGCCTGGCCCTGCTTGGCTTTTGAATGACTGATAATAATGTTCCTTAATTGCAGGTCAGTGAAGCCAAACTAATTGCCTCTTGGGCACAAAGATTGCCTTTTTAATATGCTGTATAATGTTGTCTCTACCAGAAATGAACAATATATTGTTATCTAAGTAAAACTCATTAAAATAATCTTACACATAACAGAATGCCTGATATTTTGTCTTAATCTTGCAAATAAAAGAAAATTGAATGACATGACAGAGAGTTATAATTTACGAGCTCTCTTTTTTAAGTGCTTTTGTACCCATTTTGGAAGATACACATAAAATGATTGCTATGGTTTATATTAGTGTGATAGTTTTCTGTACTAAGGATTGTTTTGTTCTGTGCTTTCAGTATGTTTTAAATGATAATGATATGGACTTTTGAGACAGTCACTTATTTCAGACTGTGCAGTTTACCCAAAGAGATTAGCATTTATCCAGCAACTTTGCATTTCATTAATAAAAAGAAACCTTTGCTGTCATTCTCAGCTCACAAATCCCCATTGTGAGGGTTACCCTTAGAATTTGTAGGAACACTTGTTCGTAGATTGGTTAAGATGGGTAATATTTATTTTCTTTCTGTTTCCTTGGACTAACTAACCTGGCAGCTTTGCAGAGGATGTAGCCTTTACTCTTTGATGATTAATTTCGTTCATTTAGCTAATATACATTAAGCAGCTACTGAGTGCCAGGAAGTGTTGGAGATACCAGTTTGTTTGTTTGTTTGTTTTTTCTATTTGTGATAAATGATCTGGCCCAGGAGAAAAATCTCTGAAATGAATTTTCAGAGCTGTAGAAATGATTTTACATGGCTGATGCCGTGGCTCACGCCTGTAATTGCAGCACTTTGGGAGGCTGAGGCAGGTGGATCACTTGAGGTCAGGAGTTGGAGAGTAGCCTGGTCAACATCGGGAAACCCTGTCTGTACTAAAAATCCAAAAAAATTAGCCAGGCATGGTGGCACGAGCCTGTAGTCCCAGCTGCTTGGGAGGCTGAGGCAGGAGAATCCCTTGAGCCTGGGATGAAGAGGTTGCAATGAGTGGAGATTGTGCCACTGTACTCCAGCCTGGCAAAAGAATGAGACTCTGTCTCTAATAATAATAATAATAATAATAATAATAATAATAATAATAATGCCAAGTGTGTTGTCTCATGCCTGTAGTCCTAGCACGAGGCAGAGGCAGGTGGATCACTGGAGGCCAGGAGTTCAAGACCACCTTGGCCAACATGGTGAAACACCGTCTCTACTAAAAATACAAAAATTAGCCAGGCCTGGTGGCATGTACCTGTAATCCCAGCTACTCGAGAGGCTGAGGCAGGGAGAATTGCTTTAACTGGGAAGGTAGAGGTGGCAGTAAACCAAGATCACACCACTGCACTCTAGCCTGGGCAGTAGAGTGATACTCTGTCTCAAAATAATAATAATAATAATAGAAATGATTTTACAAATAGAGTAATATCATCAAGGAGCGTCTACTAAAAAAATTAACAAATACCTATCTTAAGTTTTTTTTTTTCTAATTCAACCTTAAAAATGTCAAAATGCCTCTCTTTTAAAGGAAATTATCCATTACAATTTCCTTTAAAATTTTTGTCTTCTTATAGGTTATTTCTTATGAGGGTCATGGATATCCCCTATCTAAACTTGGAAGGACCAGACTGTAAGTAAATTTGTATTTTCCTTTTGCATCTGTGCATTTAAGTGTGTGGGTAACAGGAAAATACTATTAAAGAAAAAGCTTTTTTCACTTAAAATTGGGCAGTGATTTTGTGGTTGATATGAATAGTATACTTAAGTTAATGGGACGCTTGGGCATTCATTAGTCATCTCTTCACTTACTGAATTTTTAAAATGCGTATCTTCTCTATATATTTCATTTTCATTCAGAACTTTTTTCATCATTTTCTATAAATATTTATAATAGATTTTAAGATATGCTAGCTCTCAGTAACGTGGTAAAATTTCTATTTTCCATTTAGTTGAGTATGTATATATTTAAATTTAGAAGGTTGATTTTTGTTTTGTTTTTTTTTTATTTAAAAACTGTGGAAGGTCTATGGGAGGTGGTTGCTTTTTCTTTTCATCTGCTTTTTTCTCTGTTTCATTGTTCTTTTTTACCTTAATGCATGTCATTTGCATGTAGAAGTGGGTGAACTATACTTGATGATAATAATTGTTGCAATGATAGTTTGAGGACATACTGTTGTATTGCCCTCCGTATTAGACTGATATTTTGGTCTGTCATTTCTGACAAGAATTCTGTATGCTAAGTATCGCCATTCCCAGTTTATAGTCCAGAGTGTTTAGAGAGGTTGCGTCTCTTGCTTAGAGTTGCACAGTTAGGTTCTAGGTCTGGGATTAGAAAACAATATTATGACTCAGGATTGCCTTACTTAACAGTCCATTTAATTTGAACAGTACTCTTTTTTCTTTTAACTAAGTAGAGTAAAATGGGAAAGTTAAATGTTTAATGACGTGAAACTTCTTGAACAGAGCAGCCTTTATTTTTCTTCTAAATAATTTGCACTGCTGGGTGTGGTGGCTCATGCCTGTAATTCCAGCACTTTTGGAGTCCAACGTGGGAAGATCACTTGAGGCCAGGAATTCGAGACCAGACTGGACAACATAGTGAATAGTGACAACCTATCTCTACAAAAATAAAATTTAAAAATATGAAAATTAGCCGGACATGGTGGCATGCACCTGTAGCCTCAGCTGCTCAGGAGGTTGAGGTGGGAGGATCGCTTGAGCCCAGGAGTTCAAGGCTGCAGTGAGCTGTTATTGTGCCACTGCATTCTAGCCTGGGTGACAGGGCAAAACCTTGTCTCAAAAAAATAAATAAAAATCAAAAAATAAATATTTTTCATAGGAACTTCATGAGAAAAGAAGATGTTTTTGCATAGGGTTCAACTTGTGGGTTCTGTAAAGTATCAGAACCTGAGGTCTAGATTACAATGGGAGAATCCTACCCATCCTAAGCATACTCTTAGGAGTTGTGTGGTAATCATGAGGAATTTATAATCGTTCTTCAAATTAGCTTAGACTTAGTTTCATCAAAGAGCCGCTGGTTTACTTGATCACTTTTCACCCATTAGCATTTCATCATAAATTTGTCTTGTAGTGCAACCTAAACGTGATCATGTTCTCCATGTGACATTCCCCAAAGAATGGAAAACCAGCGACCTTTACCAGCTTTTCAGTGCCTTTGGTAAGTCCCAGTTGAGATGTACTTTTTAGGGTTTTGCTGTTCATTTTGTATGGGTAGTCAGAAGTAAAAAGACGGCTTTGGCCTGGGCATAAAAGAATGTTAACATTCAAGATTTTAATTTCACTCTTTGAATTTTCTGGTTTATGATACTGTTATCTTTGTGCTAATATGATCTGAGAAACTTTTAATAGCACCTCACAATACAGAGCTATTAATTCACGGAAAGCAGAACACCATGATGATGACCGCCCTTACTATTGACCAGGGAAAATAACCTTTGGCTGAGGATACATCCTTTTTAAGACCAAACTTAGAGGGCTTGTATGTTTCATAATGGGTGGGGAGACAGTTTCTGCTTTAGATTGAATAATCAAAATAACAGACAGATGTTTGAGTAGATCAGGATTTGTGATACATGTATGAGGTAGGACATTCCTTCTCTTTCCTTTTTTACCAGGTCATGTGATTAGGTTTGTTCGAGCAGTCCCTTGGTTAGTGTTTATGAAGACCATTGTGATTGTAAACCCACAGCAATACCTCTTATTTTAACAAAGTATTTAAGCTAGTCTCTTTGGAAATGCTTGGATTAAGCAAAGGCCACAAAACCTAAATGTTAAGTAGTAAGAAAGTTTAGTAACTGTTTATATATCTTTTAGTATGTAGCCATTTAAAAAATATTTGAGGCTGGACGCTGGTGGGTCACGCCTGTAATCCTAGCACTTAAGGAGGCCGAGGTGGGTGGATCACCTGAGGTCAGGAGTTCAAGACCAGCCTGACCATCATGGTGAAACCCCATCTTTAAAAAATAATAATAAACATTAAAAAAAAAATTGAAGAATTTATTAAAAGAAGTTGAAGTGCTTTTATATTAATATTTGGACCGAACAGCAGATACAAAGTAGGCTTCCTATATAACTAACCATTTTTAATTTTTCTTTATTATTTTCCTCTTTTCCTTTTTTTTAAATAGGGATGGGCTCAAGTGATCCTCCCACCTTGTACTCCCAAAGTGCTGAGATTACAGGCATGAGCCACTGAACCCTACCTATTTTTTTCTTATGTTTATTTTAAATTGATATTTTAGGATAGACTCACAGTAGTGCCTCCTGCACTGATAATACGGTACCCCATTTCTGAATGCAAATATAAATGGAAATATTTAAAATAAGTCAGAACGAACATTAAGATATACAAAATTAAGTACTAACACTACTTTCAGTAAGATTATGTGTAAGCATGGTGGTTTGCACCTATAGTCCAAGCTACTTGGGACACTTGGGTGGGAAGATCACTTGAACCCAAGAGGCAGAGGTTGCAGTGAGCTGAGATCGAACCACTGCACTCCAGCCTGGGTGACAGAGTGAGACTCTGTCTCAAAAAGTAATAATAATAATAATAAAGAGTTGTGTGTTTGAACCTATGATCTTTATTAGTGGTCTCTGATTTTTGTTAGTGGTCTTGATAGGAAAATAAATCTCTAATCCTGGTATTGCACTGAATGATGACAAGTCCTAGGGCTATTGTGTTAAATTTCCAATAGCTTCTTTTCCCCCTGGTCTGTCTCCTCTCTTGAAGTTTTAACCTAAATAACTGCTGTGGTAGCCTTTAAACAGGCTAACTCTCTGTAGTCCTGAGATTTTGATCACGTTTTAAACAAGCACCTTCTCTCTTTTTAAAGATAGGGTATATTGAAATGTGTAAGATACACGCATTAAATCAGATAGCTCTCTACATAGTCAAATGTTCACTTTAAATTTGCGATTGCAGGTAACATTCAGATATCCTGGATTGATGACACATCAGCATTTGTTTCCCTTAGCCAGTCTGAGCAGGTACAAATTGGTAAGTGTTCTGGATTTCTGTTTTGTGTATTAAATGCAGTGAGAGGTTGCCCTCCTGCTGCCCCCTTAATTTAAAAGCTGTGAGCTCAGTCAGCTTACGTGCATTGCTGCTTGGTTTTTGAGATTCTCTCAAATAAATGAAATAATTAGCAAGTATCATGTATAGATGAGAAAATAAGACAAATCTTTTTATTCATTAGGTATGCTACATAGTGTATTTTTTCACTTACCTCCATTCTCTTCCTTTCTCATTGCACCTTTTCTAAAGTAATTTGCAGATTTACTTTGAAAATGAGAATTACCTGTAGTAAATTAATACCTGTTCATCTCTGTACTTTCCCCATTTGTTTATACATCTTTGAGATTAATTTACTCCATTAAACTTGTATCAGGTATTTGTTGGTGTTGTTGTTTGAGACCAAGTCTTGCTCTGTTTCCCAGGCTGGAGTGCAGTGGCACAATCTCGGCTCACTGCAACCTCTGCCTCTTGGGTTCAAGTGCTTCTCCTGCCTCAGCCTCCCGAGTAGCTGGGATAGCAGGCATGCATCATGACACCCGACTGATTTTGGTATTTTTAGTAGGGACGGAGTTTCACAATGTTGGCCAGATTGGTCTCAAACTCCTGACCTCAGGTGATCCACCCACTTTGGCCTTTCAAAGTGCTGGGATTATAGGCATGAGCCACTGTATGCGGCCTTATTTTACAAACAAAGTGAATATTTTATTTGCTTTTAAAATACGGTTCTAGGCCGGGCATGGTGGCTCAACGTGAGTGGATCATCTGAGGTTGGGAGTTTGAGACCAGCCTGGCCAATAAAGTGAAACCCCCATCTCTACTAAATATATAAAAATTAGCTGGGCATGGTGGCATGCACCTGTAATCCCAGCTACTCAGGAGGCTGAGGCAGGAGAATTGCTTGAACCTGGGAGGTGGAGGTTGCAGTGAGCCTACATTGCACCACTGCAGTGTAGCCTGAGCAACACAGCGAGACCCTCTCTGAAAAAATAAATAAATAAAATAAATAGGGTTTTAAAAAAATGGAGCACTCCATCTTTTGTTGGATCCTAAATAATTTTGATATTAACCATCATTAAATGTTCTGTTTTCTTAAGATAAAAAGTTTTTGAATAAAATATTGATGAAAATATATGAATGATGAAAATTAAGCTACATATTCAAATAAATTTCAAGCACAGTGCTGCTTCAATAATGTAAAAGATGTGATAATTTTAAGTGGTATGTTTAATTTTTTTTTTACTTTAACAAAGTGCTACATAGTAAAACTATATAATTCTGATAGTAGAACTGTTGAGTAATTATATATGAAAACCTGTACAAATACGCAAATTCAGATCACAGTATTTTGGTATTTTGTTTATTATCTGTCACAGGAATCCAGGTCATGTTGTAGAGGAGAAAAGCTTAGTTTTTGGAATCATACTGCAACACCATTTATAGTTGTGTGACCTTGGGTGCCTTATTTAACTTTGATGAACTTCTGCTTATCTCTGTAAACTGAGCCTAATAGTTTGGACTTTAGCGTTATTGTGAGGATTCCATGAGATTAAGTAAATGAACCTTGACATAGCTTTGAGCTTTTACTGTGGTTCTTTAACAGCAGATAAATGCGGAATATACTTCAGGACCATCAGACACCAGGGATAGCAGTGGATGCAGGGTGTGATTGATGTTGCTTGTTGAATATTTTAATTTTTGCATAGAAATTTTTTCTGTGATTCATTTCTCCACCATCCTCAGATGGTTTAGAGAGAATCCAGAGGGACTGAATTATTAGAAAGCTCAAGGTAACTTCAAGTGGGGGTGGGGAACTTGAGGTTACAGTTATAGTGAGGCTTCAGCATGGCTGCAAGAAGACTGAGTTGAAAGCCCTGACCTGCAGTCTAATCCAGCCTCCTGTGCTCAGTGTACACTCTTCAGTTGCTTTATTGGCCACTGTCAGTGACATTGAAGCTGTGCAGCAGGATAAAAGGAGTTTCACAGACTGACACAGGGACTAACTTTGGCTCCACCACTTGTCAGCCATGTGTCTTTCGACAGGTTATGTAAACCCTCCAAGCCACGGGTTCCATGTTTGTGAGAGGGAGATGATAATAGTTACTTTGCATAATTGTTGTGAAGATGAAATGAGATCATGGATATTAAGTTTCCAGCAAAGAGCCCCGTACTCCACAATCAGTGCTTGACCAGTGGTAGGTAATTGTTAAAATAGCTGCTTGGCCTCTCTTGCCATGAACAGTGTGTAGGAGTGCTTTGAAATCTGTAAAGCACAAGTTAGTAGCATGTATTTGAAAATACAAGCATGGTTCCTTGTTTATGTGTATGAGATGTCAACGTTTCTTTTAAAATTCATGTTTTACCAGCATATCTGATGTCAAATAATAATTGTTCTCTTCCTTACTACTGGATGATTCTTCAAACAGTAGCCTTTTTGGGGGGTGAGGATGAGGTCTCACTCTGCTGCTCAGGGTGGAGTGCAGTGGTGCAATCTCAGCTCACTGCAACCTCCGCCTCATGGATTTAAGCAATTCTCTTCCCTCAGCCTCCCTAGTAGCTGGGACTACAGGTGTGTGCCACCACACCTGGCTGATTTTTTATTTTTAGTAGAGACAGCGTCTCATCACGTTGGCCAGGCTAGTCTCAAGCTCCTGATCTCAGATGATCCACCTGCCTCAGCCTTCCAAAGTGCTGGTATTACAGGCATGAGCCACCACACCCAGCCCAAACAGTAGCTTTTAAGCTAAGTGTTTTATTCCATGGTAACTAATCAAGGAGCTACATTTCAGAATCATGTGTAGCCACCGAAGCACTCTATTGTCTGATTGCTTATTGCCTTAGTTTCCTGAGGGCAATGTTGGGGCCCTCTTGTTAGCCCGAGTCCTCTGTCATGCCTGATACACACTATAGCATGAGGAAATAAATGTGTGTTAGGATAGGGAATATGGGGAATAGGCCAAGATGAAATTGTGATCTGTTACCCTTTTTCATCCTAGATTAAGTACATCACTGTTGTCTTGATAAATGCAGTTTTGCTAGTAAAGTTTAATTTTCCCTATAATGTCTTTCCTTATGCAAAAGACAACTCTTAACAAAATACTTGGCCATTTGATCATGCTGTGCCTCTGACAACATTTCCTTGGCCAGAAGAAGCCGCAATCATCACCTCCTTCCTGAACCTGGGTCTGCCCTCCTTCCTGCCTTATCTCAGCTTCAACATCGGTTTCTCTATTGTTTTCTTCCCCCGTCTCCCCTCCTGTCCCCTCTCCTCCTTTTTTTGAGACGGGGTCTCTTCTTTTGATGAGATTAGAGTGCAGTGGCACAACCTCAACTCACTGCAGCCTCCGCCTTCTGGGTTCAAGCAATACTCATGCCTCAGCCTCCCAAATAGCTGGCATTACAAGCATGCACCACCACACTTGCCTAATGTTTGTATTTTTTGTAGAGACAGGGTTTTGCCATGTCGGCCAGGCTGGTCTCGAACTCCTGGCCTCAAGTGACCGGCCCATCTCAGCCTCCAAAGTGCTGAGATTATAGGCATGAGCCACTGCACTTGGCATCATGGATGTTTTCTCTGGCTCTCTTTGTAGGGTATCGGGCCTCATTCTCTGTGCATTCATAGCATCTTGTGTATCTTATTGTATTGTTTTCACAGATAGACTGTAAACTCTTTGAGAGTAGGAACCATGTCTCAGTCACCATTGTGTTTTCAGTGCATAAAGTGGTAGTATCTGTCATTAGTAAGTAAATGTTGAATATTTATTGAATTGCATAAATGATATTCATAGTATTGTGATCTTTTGCATGTGATGGATGTAACTAATGTCTCTGGTCTTTTGCTGTGGTCTCTAAAATTATGCAGATGTTTCACTGAAAGACAATGTGAAATTTATTCTTTATAATGGTGATTCTAATGATAAGAAGGACCCAGGGTTTCTGATGTGCTGCAGATCCTATTAATGTTATCTTAAATTACTTATTCATTTCAGCAGAAACAGAGGGCCTCTTAGATCATTCATGTAACATTGAAAAAATCATTAAATGCCTATTTATATAGCAGCTTATAATGGCATTTTTGGCTCTGTTACAAACTATTTTTGATTTACATTTAAGGAGCTGCTTTTTAACTGACACCTATTTTTTTGTTGAGTATTATTCTAATTAAGATTTTTAAAGCCATTTTTGACTTTTTTTTGGAGACTAGGTTTCACTCTGTTGCCCAAGCTGGAGTGTGGTGGCATGATTATAACTCAATGCAGCCTCCAACTCCTGGGCTCAAGCAATCCTCTTGCCTCAGTCCCTTGAGTAGCCAGGACTATATAGGTAGGCACCCACCACACTCTGCTTATGTTTTCAAAGTTTTTTTGTAGACATAGGTTCTCACCATGTTGCTCGGCTGGTCTTGAACTCTTGGCCTCAAGCCATCCTCTCACCTTGGGCTCCCAAAGTGCTGAGATTACAGGGGTGAGCCACCGCATCTGCCATTTTAGACATTTTGAATATTAAAGTTCTCTTTTATAGGAAACCTTTTTATACTAATTGCTAAAACCCTTCTACTGAGTACCATTGGGTTTCTGTTGCTTTTCGTTTGCTGCTGCTGGAAAGCGGGTCCCTGGTGGCTCTGGCTCTTGGGATAAAGCAGTACATGGCCAGTGTGGGACTTGATGCCATGGAAAAGACCACTTACCTTCACCATTTGAGAATTTTTCTCAGAGTAGTCAAGCAGGAAATCATGTTGAATGGTCAAATCTGAATAGCTCATTTATATTTTGGATTTTTATATTTCTAATGTTTTATTAAATGGGAACAGCTCAACAATATTTCAAATGTAGTAGAACTTTCTAGCCATACTCTCAATATTTAGACATGTTTTGAGTGTCTTTAAATGCATTATAGGATGCTGTCTCTCTGAATATGATTTTTATAGGAATGGCTTTAGAAAAATAGCTTTTTCACGTATTTTGAAAGCTGGAGATTGGAACACACACTGTAAATACCTTAAACTTTTTACAAAGGGAAATCTATAAAGGCAACTTAGAAGAGGCAGGAACCCAACATTTTGGGTCATAAGAAGTTACCCAATAATTATAAATAAAAGCCCAAATTCAGATAGTTCTATGAATTCCTGATATCCTGCCTTAGAAGCTTTTTCAGGATGATTGTTGGGATGAGGGAAGATACTTGGCTTTGCTTCAGTCTAAATTATTGAGTGCTTATGTTAAATTATATTTTTAAAGTACAGCTTTTGATTACGGTGAATAGATGAATATTAGAATTGTGGAGACAACTCTTTTGAAGTGATTATTCAGCCCTGAATTTGCTAAAAGGCTGCTTATAACTTTGAGCTTTACCTGTGTTTTTTATTATCCTTTTGATGTTTGTAGTGATAACTGCTTTTTATTTGTGATATTACTCATTTATGTCTCATTTTTCTTTTGTTAATTCCAGCCAGCTGTTAACAATTTTGTTTCTCTCTCCCAAGAACCAGCTTTTGGCTGTGTTCGTCTTTCTGTATTGTTTGCTGTTGTCTATTTTGTCGGTTTCTGGTTTTTTTCCTTTTACTTGCTTGGGTATACTTTGCTCTTCTTTTTCCAGTTTCTTGAGCTGGAAGCATATGTTACTGGTTTTTCTTTTCTTCTTTTTTCTAAATTCTTTTAAAAAATTTTAAGCCTGGCTTCCTCGAGGTTGTTCGTAGGTCAACATATTAATAACTTACTGATACCCAGTGATTGATTAGGGGTCATGCTGAACACCTTGAGCCAGTAAAGCTTTAGCCCTTTGCCAGCTAAGTTAAGGAACAGACTCGCTGTTCAAGCAGCTTACAGGTCTGCCCCAGTGTTTACTTTTGTCTGAACCTTCTGTCCTCTGTGGGCACACAGGCCTCATGCTCAGCTCACCAGGTGTACATAGCTAAGACGCTCTGCAAGTGATTGACATGAACTATTTTCCTTTTGTAATAGAAGCATTTAAAGCTATAAATTATCCTCTAAGTACTGCTTTAGTTTTATGTTAACTGTTTATGTGTTCTCAATATCATTAACTTGGAAACATTTTGTGATTTCTTCTTTGATCCTGGATCATTTAGAAATGTGTTGTTTCATTTCCAAATGCTTAGGATTTTCTTAGATTTCTTATTGTTACTAATTTATCATTTCATTCTGTTGTGACTAAAGATCATTTCAGTCCCTTAAATTTACCAGAATTTCTTTTATAACCAAGCACAAGGTCTATCTTGCTGAATGTATACTGTGTACTTAACAAGAACGTCGATATCAGTTAGTATTATTCATATAGCCTATGTCTTTTTTTGATGTTTCTGTTTGATTTTTTTTTTTTGTTTGTTTGTTTGAGACAGAGTCTGGCTCTGTAACCCAGGCCAGAGTGCAGTGGTATGATCTCGGCTCACTGCAACCTCCAACTCCTGGGCTCAAGCCATCTTCCCGCCTCAGCTTCCTGAGTAGCTGGGACTACAAGCACCTGCTAGGATGCCTGGCTAATATTTGTATTTTTTTGTAGAGATGGAATTTCACCATGTTGCCCAGGCTGATCTTGAGTTCTTGAGCTCAAGCAATCCTCCCACCTGAGCCTCCCAAAGTAGTGGGATTACAGGCATGAACCACTGTGCCCAGTCTTATTCTATATCTTTACTGATTTTTTTAGATTTAGTTGTTATATCAGTTTTTGAGAAGGGTTGTTAAAATCACCTATGATTGTAGAATTGTCTATTTACCCTTTTAATCTTGCCAATTATCATGTCTAGTATTTTGTGGCTGTCTTTTTAGGGTCATATGTATTTATGATTGTTTTATGCTTCTGATAAATTGACCTCTTTATAAAATGCCCAGCTTTTGTAATACTATTATTTTTAAGTCTTCCTTATCTGATATTATAATCACTTCATCCTCCTTATGTTTTTTATATTTGTGTGGTATATTCTTTTATTTTTGATAGAGTCTCATTCTGTTGCCCAGGCTGGAGTGCAGTGTCATGATCTTGTCTCACTGCAGCCTCCACCTCCCAGGTTCAAGCAATTCTCCTGCCTCAGCCTCCAGAGCAGCTAAGATTAGAGGCATGTGCCACCATGCCCAGCTAATTTTTGTATTTTCAGTAGAGACAGGGTTTTGCCATGTTGCCCAGGCTGTTCTCTATCTCTTTATCTCAAGTGACCCACTTGAATTGGCCTCCCAAAGTGCTGAGATTACAGATGTGACCCACCACACCCAACCAATCTGGTGTTTTCCCTCTATTTATTCTAGACCTATCAGTATATATACAAAGTGAGTCTCTTGTAGACAGCATATAGCTAGGTTTGTTTGTTTGTTTCTTTAGGTGGATTTCTGTGCTTTTTGGCCAGGCTGGAGTGCAGTGATGCAATTTCTTCTCATTGCAAGCTCCACCTCCCAGGTTCAAGCTTTTCTCCTGCCTCAGCCTCCTGAGTAGCTGGGAATACAGGCTTGCACCACCATGCCCAGCTAACTTTTGTATTTTTAATAGAGACAGGGTTTCTCCATGTTGGTCAGGCTAGTCTCGAACTCCCGACATCCAGGTGATCCGCCTGCCTAGGCCTCCCAAAGTGCTGGTATTACAGGCATGAGCCACCTTGACTTGCCAGTTTTGCTTTTTTATCTGTTCTGATAACTCTGACTAAAAGTTATCTGTTCTGATAACTCAGACTAAATTGGAGTATTTAGTCCTATTTAATGTCATATTGATATGGTTAGGTCTGTCATTTTAAAATTTATTTTCTGTTTGTTTCCCCTGTGTTTTGTTCTTTTGTTTACCTCCTTTTTTTTTCCTGCCTTTTTTTGAATTACTTGAAATTTTTAAAAGAATTCCATTTTAATTTCTGTATTGGCTTTTTTGTGTTATCTTTTTGCATTCTCTTTAGTGGTTGCTTTACAAAATTCAATATTCATAACTTTTCACAGTCTTCTCAGAGTTCATATTGTACCATTTCACATAGAATATAGAGAACTTAAACCATATTGGTTCATTTATACCCATTCCTTGAAGTCTTTTAGGCTTTAATTGGGCATATGTATTATATCTGCATTCATTATAAAGCCCACAAAGTAATGTTATACTTTTACTTTAAACACTCTTGTGTATTTTCAGAAATAAAGAGAAAAAATTATTTACTCAGATATTTACCATTCTCAGCATTCCTCATTCATTTCTGAAGATCCAGGTTTCTTTCTTGGTATCCTTTTCCTTTAGCCTTGTGAACTCCCTTCAGTATTTCTTATATTGATGGTTTGGTTGGCAACTGATTCTCTGATTTTTTTCTTTATCTGAAAATGTCTTTATTTTGCCTTTATTCCTGTAGGATATTTTCACTGCATATAGAATTCTGGGTTTTTCTTTCAGCATTTTGAAGCTGTAGTTCCACTGTCTTCTGGCCTCCATGGCTTGAGATATCTGTGTCATTTGAATTGTTGTCCTGTATATAATGTGTTAATTTTCTCTAGTTATTTTCAAGATTTTCTATTTATTGTTGGTTTTAACAGTTTGAATATGATGCACATAGGCATAGCTTTCTTTGTAGTTATCTTGTTGGGGTTGGCTCAACATTTTGAGTCTATAAATTTATAGTTTTCACTGGAAGTTTTTAGACATATTCTCTTGCTTCTCCTCTGAGACTCCAGTTACCTACATGTAGAAGATCTTTTGATGTTTTGATATTTCCTAATGCTCTGTTCCTTTTTTCTGTGTTTGTTTCTTTGTCTCCTTTATATAATTTCTATCTATCCACAGGCTCACTGACTCTTTCCTCTGACATCATTTTTCTGCAATCAAGCCCATCCACAGAATTTTTTATTGCGTGTATTGTATATTTTAGTTACGTATTTTCATTCAGTTTATGTTTTCTGTTTCTCTGTAGAGAGTTTCTATCTTTTATTTCATTTGGAGCCTACATTTCTGTTTTCTTTTTTTAAATTTTTTAAATGTTTTGAGTTTGTGTATTTAAACCTGTGAAATGCTATGCAATTGCTGAGAGTGATTTACTTCCAATTATGTGGTCACTTTTAAAATAGGTGTAATGTGATACTGAGAAAAATGTGTGTTTTGTGGATTTGGGATGGAGAGTTCTGTAAATATTTGTTAAGTTTATTTGTTCCATGTCTGAGTTCAAGTCCTGGATATCCTTGTCGATTATCCAACTCATTGATCTGTCTAATATTGACAGAGTCAACTCATTGACTCCCACTATTATTGTGTGGGAGTCTAAGTCTCTTTGTAAGTCATTAAGAACTTGCCTTATGTATCTGGGTGCTCCTGTATTGGGTGCATATATATTTAGGATCGTTAGCTCTTCTTGTTGCATTGATTCTTTTACGATTATGTAATGTCCTTCTTTGTTTCTTATGGTCTTTGTTGCTTTAAAGTCTGTTTTATC
>PVKP010019632.1:0-42102 GCA_004027715.1 Plecturocebus donacophilus | reverse complement strand
TTTTGAGACAGAGTCTCTCTCTGTCACTCACGCTGGAGTGCACAGTTGTGCTATCTCAGCTCACTGCAACCTCCGCCTCCTGGGTTTAAGCAGTTCTCCTGCATCAGCCACCCAAGTAGCTGGGACTACAGGCACATGTTGCCACGCCCGGCTACTTTTTTGTATTTTAGTAGAGACAGGGTTTCACCGTGTTGCCAAGGCTGGTCTCTAACTCCTGAGCTCAGACAATCTGCCTACCTCGGCCTCCCAAAATGCTAGGATTGTAGGTGTGAGCCTTGCTACTCTTTAGAGGGAAAGCATTCTCACCAGAGGCAATGGGATATGGAGAAGACTTGAGGTGAGAGGCATTGTTTGGTGAGAGCAATAGCAGCAAGGTCATTGTGACTGGAGCTAGGTGGGGAGGATGGTAGGAAATAAAGTTAAACATAGCCACAGGCGGAATAGGTAAAGCCTAGGGCAGGGCTTACTGTCTTAGGTGCAGTGAGAAGCCCTTGGAGATATGTGACCTTTGCATACCAGCCGTGTTAATTTCAGATTTTGAATGAATTCCACTCTTTAAAGGCTTTTGAAATTTTCTGTTCTAGACCTTATCTTTCCTTTTATCTTCTTTTTTGAAAGGAAAGTTAGTTTTATGTCACACCATGTTAACTTCCCTCTCTTCATTGGGTTCTTTTTCTTTTGAAGGTCTTGTCTCTTGGCAGTCTCAATTTTCTGATCTACTCCAGTCCACGTCTTGCTTATTTTGCTTCTGTAATCAGATTTTTTTTCCATCTCTGTGACCTAGAAAAGTCTATTTCATAGAGTCATAGACTTTTTTAGTTGGAAGGAACCTCACAAGATCCCCTGATCTACCCCTCTGCCTTCAGGCAGGTAAAATACTCTCTTCATTTTGCAAGTCAGCCAGCTGAGGTCTGAAAAGTTAAATGATGTACAGAGACCACACATCTAGTTAGTGGCTGAATAGGTGAATTGAGTATCCCTTATCCAAAATGCTTGGGACCAGAAGTGTTTCAGATTTGGGATTTTTTTAAAATGTTGGAATATTTACATTATACTTACTGATTTAGCTTTCCTAATCTGAGGTCCAAAATGCTACCATGAGCATTTTATTTGACCATCATTGGCATTCAAAAAGTTTTGGATTTTGAGGCTGAACACAGTGGCTCACACCTGTAGTCCCAGCACTTTGTGAGGCCAGGGCGGTGGATCACTTGAGCTCAGGAGCTTGAGACCAGCCTTAGCAATATAATGAAACCCTGTCTCTATGAAAAAATTAGCCGGGCATGGTGGCACATGTTTGTGGTCCCAGCTACTCGGGAGGCTGAGGTGGAAGAATCTCTTGAGCCTAGTAGGCAGCAGTTGCAGTAAGCCAAGATTGTAACACTGTACTCCAGCCTGGGTGACAGAGTGAGACTCCATCTCAAAAGCAAAACAAAAAAAAGTTTTGGATTTTGGAGGATTACAAATTTTGGATTTCAAAATTTCAGGTTAGGAATGCTCAACCTCTACTGGAATGCTGGTTTCTTTCCAACTAAAATAACATTCTTCATTATATATGCTAGTGTTTAGTAGATATTTTCCCAAGGAAGATGTAATCACTGGAATTTCTGAAATGAGACACCTTGTAAGTGCTTAATAAAATGACACGGTTAGCATTGCAAGTTACTTCCATTTGTGGCTCTAAGTGATATGCATTCGTTGGACTAAAGACTTATTTAGGCTTTGCTATTTAAAGCTTTGTATTGTTCTTGGAGGGTGGTCTGAGATGTGTGCTTTACTTTAGATTGTGACTATTATTTTCCTGTGTTTTTTTCTCCCAGAAGAAAAATTTGCCCAAGCAGTGTGTTTTTTGCTTGTAGACCTATATATATTAACCTACCAGGCTGAGAAAGCTTTGCATCTTCTTGCTGTTCTAGAAAAAATGATTTCACAGGGTAATAACAACAAAAATGGAAAGAACGAGGTAAGTGTTTTAAGGTGATCAGAATAAAATCTAAAATATGATTCTCTCTGCTTGTTGGTTTACTGGATTAAAAAGGAGAAAATTGAAATATGATTAATATTTGTGCTTATGAACTATTTAACAGTTTTAAGATACAATTTTCATATCATAACCTTTACCATTTTAAAGTGTAGAGTTTAGTGGTTTTTAGTGTACTCACATTTGTACAACCATCACCACTATCTAGTTTTGGAATATTTTTATCACCCCAAAAAGAAACCCTGTACCATTTGCAGTCACTCCCCATTTCCCCCTTTCCTCATCCCCAAGCAGCCATTAATCTGGTTACTGCCTCTAGATTTACCTTCTAGACATTACATATAAGTGGAATCGTAATATGCAGCCATTTGTAACTGGCTTTTTTTACTTAGTATAATTCTTTCAAGCTTCATCCATGTTATAGCATATACTTATTTTTTTTTCATGTACTGCATGCCTTTTGTGGCTGAATAATATACTATTCATTATATGACTATGCCACATTAAAAAAAATTTTTATCAGTTGGACATTTGGGTTCTTTTCTATTTTTGGTTATTATATATAGTGTTTCTATGAACATTCATGTACAAATTTTTGTGTTATATGTTTTCCATTATCTTGGATATAATATTTAGGAATAGAATCACTGAGTTATATGGTATCTTAACTCTATATTTAACCCTATACAAGACTGTTTTACAAAGTGGCTGCACTATTTTAAATTCCCTCGAGCAACTTGTGAGGTTATAATTTCTCCACATTGTTACCAACACTTGTTACTGTCTTAAAAAAAAATGTTAGCAATCTTAGTAGGTGTGAAGTGGTATTGTTACAGTTTTGATTTGCGTTTTCCTAATGACTAAAGATGTACATTTATTATCTTTTCATATATGAGATATTATTTTTATAGAATTTAAAGATTAGAATTAAGACAATAGAATCCATAATCTGGGTAAACACTGTAGCTTTCATTAGGGAAAATTTCATCATTAAAGTTCTTCAAAAAATACATACGTGGCTGGGCATGGTAGTTCATGCCTGTAATCCCAGCACTTTGAGAGGCCATGGTGGGCTGATCACCTAAGGTCAGGAGTTTGAGACCAACCTGGCCAACATGGTGAAACCCTGTCTCTACTAAAAATACAAAAATTAGCTGGGCAGGTGGTGCACGCCTGTAATTCCATCTACTCTGGAGGCTAAGGCATGAGAATTGCTTGAACCTAGGAGGCAGAGTTTGCAGTGAGCCAAAGTTACGCCACTGCACTCCAGCCTGGGAGGCAGAGCAAGATTCCAACTCAAAGAAAAAAAAAAAAGCAAGAGCATACATTTATAATGTTTAAGCTTCACCATGTTCTAGTGAGAGACTTGGTGCCCAGTACGAGTACATCCTGGGTCTTATGTTTTTTCTTTTGCTTGTGCTTCTGATTGTCGAGAGATGACCCTTCTTTTTTCCTTTTTCTGCCCCTTTGTTTTCAAAGGAATGTTTGCAGGAAACATTGTCAGTGCCTTTTTACCAGTGTACATTCTTGATGTTTAAAAATGTGCTGGCATTACTTTTTTTTCCTGCAAAGGAATGTTTGCAGGAAACATTGTCAGTGCCTTTTTACCAGTGTACATTCTTGACGTTTAAAAATGTCTGGCATTACTTTTTTCAATTTAAGGATGTGTCATAAGGGATTTCAGTTGAATAACTTTAGCATTTTACTGAAACATTGTGTAGTAAAATATTTATATTTGCTGGGCACAGTGGCTCACACCTGTAATTCCAGCACTTTGGGAGGCTGAGGCGGGAGGATCACCTGAGGTTGGGAGTTCAAGATCAGCCTGACCAACGTGGAGAAACCCCATCTCTATTAAAAATACAAAATTAGATGGGTGTGGTGGTGCACGCCTGTAATCCCAGCTACTTGGGGGGCTGAGGCAGGAGAACTGCCTGAACCTGGGAGGCAGAGGTTGCGGTGAGCCAAGATCGTGCCATTGCACTGCAGCCTGGGCAACAAGAGCAAAACTCCGTCTCAAAAAAAAAAGATTATACTGAGTACTTTAGTATTTGATTAAATATTATCTAGTTTAACAGATGCTTATGTGCTCTGCCAGCTTATAAGGTACTCTGCTAGATATTAAGGTGACAAAAACAAAAACATTGCAGTCCTTGCTTTCAAGGATCTCAGGTTTAGGAAGAGATAAATTGGGCAACATCTGTTCATGGACAGGGAGGAAAGAGGTGAAAGAGGTTAGGGGATGTTTCAAAGGAATTTAGACGTTTGATTTGGGCCTCAGAAAATGGTTAACAATTTGACAAGTCAGAGAAGGAAGGGTGGAGCAGGATAACCAGCCTGGCAGAGAATATCACAAAAGGTATAAGTTTGTAGTGTGCTGGAAACCTTTCTGGTAATGAAACGGACGGTACCAGAGAAATGCAGTGGAGAGCAGTGGGAGATGAGGTTGGCAATGTGAGTATGAGTGATAGCTTGAAGAACTTTGAATACTGGGAAGTTCAGATTTGATGTGATTGGCAGTGTTCATAACAGAGAAAGTTTTAAGAAGTGGGTGATAGATTCTGTTCTGGGTTTTAGAAAGATAATCAGAGTTTTTCTTAAGTAATATTCATGCTTTTTAAAACAAGCACAGGCTGGGCACAGTGGCTCGTGGCTGTAATCCTGGCACTTTGAAGGGCCAAGGCGGGAGGATCAGTTGAGCCCAGGAGTTTGAGATGAGCCTGGGCAACATAGGGAGACCCCTGTCTCTATGAAAAATTAAAATTAGTAAATAAAATCAGCTCATCATTACGTTCAACTGTGAGCTTCTCATGAGTAGAGTTTTCTGTCACCCACTTTAGACTACTGAACCTCAGTCTCTGGGAGTGGGACCTGGGATTCCGCCATTTTTCAAGACAGGCTCTTGCTCTGCCACCTCAGGCTAGAGTACAGTTAGCACAATCACGGCTCACTGCAGCCTTCATCTCCTGGGCTCAGGCAATCTTCCTACCTCAGCTCCTTGAGTAGCTGGGACTACCGGTACATGCTACCACGCCCAGCTAATTTTTGTATTTTTTGTAGAGATGAGATTTCAACGTGTTACCCAGGCTGGTCTCGAACTCCTGGGCTCAAGCGATCCACCCACCTCAGCCTCCCAAAGTGCTGGGATTACAGGCATGAACCACCATGCTCCACAAATTCTACATTTTGAAAATGCTCTCTAGGTAATTTAGATTAGCTCACTTGGAAATCATTGATTTAAACTATGGTCAAAAATGTTTAATTTTGGTAAACTTTGTCTTACCACCCTACAGACTGGTAATAACACCAACAAAGATGGATCTAATCATAAAGCTGAAAGTGGAGCTCTAATAGAAGCTGCAAAATCAAAAATACATCAGGTACGGTAAATTTTAAAGGGGGATAATACATCACATGTATTTAATTGTAGTTAAATAAATGAAGCAATGGGATCATTGGAAGAGGTAAATAAGGCACATATATTTGTTTGAAGTATTGTAGTTTAGAAGCACATTTATGCCAAATATATTTTGCTTAAGATGATAATATAATTTATTTAAATTGCTCTGTAAAGTTTGAGAGAAATGGCCTGGGAATGTACTATGTGATACAATCAACTTGTGGAATTTTAAAAGTCATTGTTAGCCATATGCAGATGATGATTGATAGGATTTTTGCCTGGAACTTGAGTAGTTGAGTTTTGTTTTGTTTTGAGATGGAATCTCACTCTGTCACCCAAACTGGAGTGCAGTGGCGCCATCTCGGCTCACTGCAACCTCTGCCTCTCAGGTTCAAGCGATTCTTCTGCCTCAGCCTCCCTATTAGCTGAAATTACAGGCGCACATCACCACACCCGGCTAATTTGTTGTATTTTTAGTAGAGACAGGGTTTCGCCATGTTGGCCAGGCTGGTCTCAAACTCCTGACCTCAGGTGATCCATCCGCCTCAGCCTCCCAAAGTGCTGGGATTACAGGCGTGAGCCACTGCACCCGGCTAAGTTTTTATTTTACCATGATTTTAGTATTTTGAAATATATTCAAGGAGTACAGTGAAAATAACATTTTTTTAAATTCTAAACTTGATTTGGCAACTAATTAGTATAACTATGGTGTAAATAGATTGGGTTTAATTTTCTTAACTAGAAAGTAAAACTTTATATAAATCCACCATAGTTCTAACATACTAACATTTTCCCTTTGACAGTACAAAGTACGAGCTTATATCCAAATGAAGTCTCTGAAAGCATGTAAAAGGGAAATCAAGTCAGTCATGAATACCGCTGGAAATGTAAGTTTCTTCTGGACTTTTGTTTTTCAGTTGTGTCTTTCTTATTTAGACTATGGGTATTTGTCAGTTTTAAATAATTTACCTTAGTCTATTATATATACTGCCAGATATGAACCTTGCTGTTTTAGAGTTGGGGAGTAGTAGTAATGCTGTATCTTATAGTTTATTATTATTTTTTTTTACTTAAAATTACAACAAGCACTTTTCTATTTTATGTAGCCTTCAAAACCACCATTTTAAATAACTGCCTAGTGTTCTGTGACTGGTTTTTCACAATTCACTTGAACGTTTTGCTAACATTAGACATTTAGGTTATTTTAGAATTTTTTAGTATTATACTCAAAATATTTATGGCTGGGTGCAGTGGCTCATGCCTGTAATCCCAGCACTTTGGGAGGCCAAGGTGGGCGGATCACCTGAGGTCAGGAGTTCAAGACCAGCCTGACCAACATCATGAGACACTATCTCTACTAAAAATACAAAAATTAGCCAGGTATGGTGGTACAGGCCTGCAGTTTCAGCCACTGGGGAGGCTGAGGTGGGAGGATCACTTGAACCCAGGAAGCGGAGGTTGCAGTGAGCTGAGATCGTGCCATTGTACATCTTTAATAAATGTATTATTATTATATTTAATAATAATAGTAAAAACTGTTACATCTTCAATAAATAGACTGTCACATCTTTAATAAGTGTATTATTATTATTAAAGATGTAACAGTCAAACTGTAGCCAAAACCTGCCCCTTCCAAATGACTTTTGGCTTGATAGTACCTTCAATTTAACTAGTACTAAAGTATTTGAGATAGAATTACTCCTTCTAGGTGGAGGGCCACCCTAATCTTTCATTGATAATTTTTACGATAGTGTAGGGAAGAAACAGAATTGTGACCCTGGAGGCAGAGGTTGCAGTGAGCTGAGGTCGCACCACTGCACTCCAGCCTGACGCCTGGTAACGGAGTGAGACTCTGTCTCAAAAAAAGAAAGAAACAGAATTGTGAACAATCTTGATGCTTCTAGGAAAACTATAAATTTAGAAGTATAAAGTCATGAGAAAATATGGTTAGAAATCTTAGGCACAATCCAGATTAGTCACTGAGTTACTATGTTGTGATTTTCAAGAACAGTTATGGCCTAGATACACCTGAGCCTGGGAGGGAAAGACCTAATTAGCCAGACATCCATTATCAAACCTTTTTTTAAAAAAAATGATAAGACATAATTCCTGCCTTAATGGAGACCATAGTCATAGAAGAAAGACAAATGAAAATGACTATAATTCAGCGTATAATGGTCATCTTAAATCAGCTAAAACTTCAGGAGGAATAGCCACCACTAAGAATAAGCACTGAGGCCAGGCACAGTGGCACACGCCTGTAATCCCAGCACTTTGGGAGACTGAGTCGGGCAAATCACAAGGTCAGGAGTTTGAGACCAGCCTGGCCAATATGGTGAAACCCAGTCTCTACTAAAAATACAAAAAATTAACTGGGCATAGTGGCAAGCGCCTGTAGTCCCAGCTACTCGGGAAGCTGAGGCAGAAGAATCACTTGAACCCGGGAGGCAGAGGTTGCAGTGAGCCAAGATCGCACCATTGCACTCCAGCCTGGGCGACAGAGCAAGACTCTGTCTCAAAAAAAAAAAAAAAAGCACTGAAAGCCCTTGTTTCCTTAGTGACCAGAACTCTGGGATGGGCAAGAAGCAGAGCAAAGGATCAACTAGGATTAAGAAGGAAAGCCTGTTGCTAAATTAAGTAAATAAATAGGTCAGGCATGATGGTTCACGCCTGTAATACCAGCACTTTGGAAGGCTGAGGCAGGGGGATCACCTGAGTTCGGGAGTTCGAGACCAGCCTGGCCAACATGGGGAAGCCCTGTCTCTACAAAAATTAGCCAGGCATGGTGATACACGCCTGTAAGCCCAGCTACTCAGGAGGCTGAGGCAGGAGAATTGTTTGAACCCAGGAGTCTGAGGTTACAGTGAGCCAAGATCATGCCACTGCACTCCAGCCTGGGCAACAGAGCAAGACTCTGTCTCAAATAAATAAATAAATAAATATTCCAGATGTCCTCCTGAGTGGATGTTTAGTCTCCAGAGCTCTGCATGCTTTCATACTCTAAATAGGTGCTACTATTTAGAGAGTCCTCCACCATGAGGATTCTTAGGATAAGTGAAACGTAATCTAACCAATCAAAATGTGATTTTTGAAACAGCAAGATTAGTGCTTGCAAATAAGGCATTCTGTTGAAAAATTCTTCCATTTGAGTACTGACAATTTGGTTTTTTTAATTTGGAAAAGTATTTGACTATTTATATCTGTAGGTTCTAATGAAAGGTGCATTTGTATCCTAAAAAGTAAGAAAGATCTCCAATCTCTCTAATAACTATTAAAATGAAGAACATAGATTGTGCTGTCGAATTGGTTTTCAGTCAGTAGTGTAGTGGATGAACACAATCAGTTGATAATCTACAGACTATATTCTTTTTTTTTTTTTTTTTTTGGGAAGTAGTATCGCTCTGTTGCCCAGGCTGGAGTGCAGTAGCATGATCTTGGCTCACTGCATCCTCCACCTCCCAGATTCAAGGGATTCTTCTGCCTCAGGCTCCCAAGTAGCTAGGATTACAGATGTGCGTCACCACGCCCAGCTAATTTTTGTATTTTAGTAGAGATGGACTTTCACCATGGTGGCCAGGCTGGTACAGACTATTCTTATACATATACCTATATTAATTTTTTCAGGTAGACTGTTAGCAATTCTTTTTACAAAGTGCTCTCTGACAGGTTTCAATTTTTTAGATTGTGAGAGCAATGAAAAATCTAGAGACTATATAGTTTTTTGTGACTGTGACTTAATTCGTTTATGGTTTTGAACACATGTCAGTACAGCAGTATAATTAAGATCCTACATTAGGCATCTGAAAACAATTATAAGTAATGTTTATATTTTCTCTACAGTCTGCACCCTCTCTCTTTCTTAAAAGCAATTTTGAGTACTTAAGAGGTAATTATCGAAAAGCCGTGAAGCTATTGAATAGTTCAAACATTGCTGAGCATCCAGGATTCATGAAAACAGGTAAAAGAAGATTGTGAAATTTTAACTTTTTTTCTTCCTCTTCTACTCCTTCTTACTTGTCCACCTCCCAACACCCAGTCTTTCAAGTGATTTATGCTATTTTCCTTTTCTTTTTTTCTTTTTCTTTTCTTTTCTTTTCTTTTTTTTTTTTGTTGGCTTTTTATGCTCTGATTCTTTTTTTGGAGGGACGGAGTGTCACTCTGTCTCCCAGGCTGGAGTACAGTGGCACAATCTTGGCTCACTGCAACCTCCACCTCCTTGGTTCAGGCGATTCTCCTCGCCTCCTGAGTGGCTGGGATTACAGGCGTGCAGCACCACACCCAGCTAATTTTGTATTTGTAGTAGAGATGCAGTTCCTCCATGTTGGTCAGGCTGATCTCGACCTCCTTACCTCAGGTGATCTGCCCGCCTTGGCCTCCAAAAGTGCTGAGAATACAGGTGTGAGCCACTGAACCCATCCATATGCTAATTTTTCAATGAAAATGTTTTAATATTTCTGCTGCAAAAAAATTCCAGGAATTCTTGTCTCTACTTTAGAAGAAACCTCATTACTTCTTGCTTTTACTTGGCTTTCTTTCCTTTTTTTAGATACTTTTCCAAGTTGGATCACTTTTTTCTTTCCCTTTCCTCTTTCTCTTTCTCTTTTTTTTTTTTTTTTTTTTTTTTTTTTTTTTTTTTTTTTTTTTTTTTTTTTTGAGACAGGATCTTACTTTGTCACCCAGGCTGGCTGCAGTGCCGCAATAATCACAGCTCACTATAGCCTCGACCTCCTGGGCTCAAGCGATTCTTTTGCCTCAACCTCCCAGGTAGTTGGGACTTTAAGGATGCACTACCATGCCTGCCTTATTTATTGTAGAAACAAGGTCTCACTATGTTGCCCAGGCTGGTCTCAAACTTTTGGGCTCAAGTGATCTGCTAACCTCTGTCTCCCAAAGTGGTGGGATTACAGGCCTGCCACTGTGCCTGACCCAGATCGTTTTTCTTTAACCCAACTTGCTCTTTTTTTTTTTTTTTTTTTTTTTTTTTTTAAGACAGAGTCTTGCTCTGTTGCCCAAGGTAGAGTGCAGTGGCATGATCCTGGCTCACTACAACCTGCATCTCCCAGGTTCAAGTGATTGTCCACTTCAGCCTCCTAAGTAGCTAGAACTACAGGCATGTACCACCACACTCAGCTAATTTTTGTATTTTTTGGTACAGTCTGGGTTTCATCATGTTGGCCAGGCCAGTCTTGAACTCCTTACCTCAAGTGATCTGCCTACCTCAGTGTCTCAAAGTGCTGGGATTATAGGCGTGAGCCACTGCACCTGGCTCTTTGATTTGTTTTTATAAGGTCCTTGGACTTTTGCTTTGAGACCTTTTAAGTAAATAATATAATGTTCTTAATTTTTTTTGCCATAAAGGCAGTTAATAATGCACTTTTTTTCAGTAATTTGCCCAATTAATATGACTTCTTTAGATCATTAACTATATCAAAAATCTTTCTATAAAGCTAGGAAGATAAGTGTTATTACATATTCTTGCCTCTATTTAGAAAGTCTTAGAAATCCCTTGATATTAATGGTAACATGAAAGTAAAAATTGTGAATGTCATTTAGGTTTATATCATTTACTATTTTATGGAGCAGGAGAAGGAAAATCATTTATTCAAGAAATGAGGATAAACTATTGAAAATGTATGTTTTTGCCTCAAGTTTAAAATGCAAACTATACAATTTTTGGTTTGTTTTGTTTTGGATTCTATTCAGTTACACACACGAGTATACATGCAAACATACTCAGACCTTCCCCCATTTACCCTTTCAGTTCACTGGAGTGATGGAGGATAGAGAAGAGCACTTTGTTCCTTATAATTCTCTTGAGGGTATTCCTTCTTTTTTAAATACCCATTTCTAATTCTCCTCAATTTTAGTTTTTTGTTTTCATTGTCGTAGTTTCTCCTCAGCGGTCCACTGACACGCAACATTTCTGAAATGATCCCTCAAACTGAAAAAATAATACACTTTGAGAAAATTTTGCTTAGGATTTTCTTGATGTAGATGTCAGTATTGACACTGGTCTTTAAAATGGAGGCAGAAGCTGGAAGTGATGGCTCATGCCTGTAATCCTAATGCTTTGGGAGGCCAAGGCAGGAGGACCAGAAGTTTGAGGCTACAGTGAGCCATGATCATGCCACTGCACTCCAGCCTGGGCAACAGAACAAAGCCTTGTCTCTAAAAATTAATAAATTAATAAAGATGGCCAGGTATGGTGGCTCACACCTATAATATCAGCACATTGGGAGACCGAGGCCAATGGATCACTTGAGGTCAGGAGTTCGAGACTAGCCTGGCCAATATGGAGAAACCCCGTCTCTACACGAAATACAAAAATTAACAAGGCGTGATAGTGTGTGCCTGTAATCCCAGCTACTTAGGATCCCATAGTGCTGGGACTACAGGTGTGAGCCACCAAGTTCAGCCTAGTTTTTGTCTTTTAAATATTGTAATTTCTTAGTTTAAAATTAGGTCAGAAGATTACTTTTAGTTTTTAATGCTAAGCAATAAATTATTAATGATTTTTAATTTTATCATTTTAGTCAGGCATTTTATACCATTAAGGGCAAAGATTGTTTTGGAATGTTTGGTTAGCCATTTAGAAAAAGAATACTAAAGCTTAGATTACTTTCATTACACCAAAATATAATCCAGAGAGATTAAGGATTAAAATGTAAAATTAAGTAAAAGCAGTAAGACAGAACTTAGAAGAATATTTTAATTTTGTGATGGGGAAGGCTTGAGTAAACATTTTCCAAAATCTAAGTACCATAGAATTTAGAAAACATTGCTAAATTTAACCACATTAAAATGTATGATTAAAATGTAAACACATAAACACATACTGAAACAAGTCACAAAACAGATGACAAACAGAGGTGGACAGGAATATTTGAAAAAGATGTGACAGAAGGTTTCTTTAACATATAAACCAACTAGTAACCAACAGGAAAAACATCTATAACCAAATAAAGAAATAGATTGGCCAGGAACGCTGCTCACTCTTGTAATCTCAGTACTTTGGGAGGTCAAGGCAGAAGGATCACTTGATTCCAAAAGCTTGAGACCAGCCTGGGCAACATAATGAGACCCTGTCTCTACAAAAAAATTTAAAAAATTGCCTGGTGCGGTGCCTCACGCCTGTAATCCCATCACTTTGGGAGGCCAAGGTGGGCGGATCACGAGGTCAGTAGTTTGAGACCAGCCTGACCAAAATAGTGAAACCCCGTCTCTACTAAAAATACAAAAATTAGCCAGTTGTGTTGGTGCGTGCTTATAATCCCAGCTACTCAGGAAGCTGAGGCAGGAGAATCACTTGAACCCAGGAGGCAGAGGTTGCAGTGAGCCGAGATCACGCCACTGCACTCCAGCCTGGGTGACAGAATAAGACTCCATCTCATTAATTAATTAATTAATTAAGCTGGGCATAGTGGCCCATGCCTGTAGTCCCAGCTACTGAGGAGGCCGAGACATGAGGATTGCTTACGCTCAGAAGGCCGAGGCTGCAGTAAGCCCTAATTATGCCACTGCACTCTAGCCTAGGCAACAGAATGAGAATGAGACCCTATCTCAGAGGAAGAAAAAAAAAATAAGGGTAAAAGACATGAAGAGGCAACATACATGCTAAAAAATACAAATTCCCAAACATGAGAAGGTGCTTAGCCATTGTGGTATTTAAAGAAGTATGAATTAAAATTGGTAGAGACTTACGGTTTAACAAACATAAGCAGGATTTTATATACTCTGTTCTTTCTTTTTCTTTTGAGACGGAGTCTCACTCAGGCTGGAGTGCATCAGGATCTCTGCTCACTGCAGCCTCCATCTCCCAGGTTCAAGTAATTCTCCTGCCTCAGCCTCCCAAGTAACTGGGATTATCAGTGCCCTCCACCACACCTGGCTCATTTTTGTGTTTTTCGTGGAGGTAGGGTTTCACTATGTTGGCCGAGCTGGTCTCAAACTCTTGACCTCAAGTGATCCGTTCGCCTCAGCCTCCCAAAGTGCCAGGATTACAGGCATGAGCCACAGTGCCCTGCCTCAGTCTGTTCTTTTCTATATATTCTTGCTATTCATTTAATATACTTTGGCAGTTTCTGTATATACTTGCTTCCTTGTTTCTGATTTCTACATACTGTTTCATTGGTAGATAACAATGCATAAACACTACATTACTGAGAAATATTTTTTGTTTTTTGGCATTTTTGTATCATTTGTCTACAGTTATTAAAAATTAGCTGGGCATGGTGGCTCATGCCTGTAATCCCAGAACTTTGGGAAGCGAAGGCAGGAGGATTGCTTGAGCCCAGGAGTTCAAGACCAGGCTAGGCAATATAGTGAGACCCTGTGTATTTAAAAAATTATTTTAAAATAATTAGACTAACAAAATAGGATTGGTTTTTAAAAATAATTTTTATCACCTTTAATAAAAGAGATTTTAAAAGGAGTTTTTAAATTTTTCAGATGTTTCCTAAATTTCAAATGCCTTGTCTACTGTTCTTTAGGTAGTAAGTGGAATGGTAACAGTTAACCCAACAAAGCTAGGCCCAATTCTTGTCTGAGGAACATCAACATTAACATTTTTCTGTGGACACTTTTTTTTGTGTTTTTCTCAGGTGAATGCTTGAGGTGCATGTTCTGGAATAACCTTGGTTGCATCCATTTTGCCATGAGCAAGCACAATTTGGGATTATTCTACTTTAAAAAGGCTCTGCAGGAGAATGACAATGTCTGTGCACAGCTGAGTGCAAGTAGCACTGATCCAAGTAAGCCCAGTACTGGGGGACAGTTTCTGTTTACTACTTCAGAAAAGCATGATTTAAAAAGCATGAATGTGGTTGAAGTACCCGCCTTGTAGACTTATATACAGTTAACTCTGATCTTACCCAACAAGTTTGGCTCTGGGGATTTTTAGTAGATATTGCTCCTTTGAATAGCAATTACAAGGTGTTAAGAGTAATTCTGAATTAGCCAGAAATTTAAGTTGCATTCCATTTTTCATGGATTTGAAAATGAGTGATTCTCTATGGTAATACTGTATGCCAGAATGTTTGATTAGTCACAACATGACTGTGCCATACGAGGTTTATTATAGATTTTTTTTTTTGTCAGTCTAGCTCTGTCATCCAGGCTGGAGTGCAGTGGTACAATTTCAGCTCATTTTAACTTCTGCCTTTTGGGCTCAAGTGACCCTCCCACCTCAGCCTCCTGAGTAGCTGGGACTATAGACATGTGCCACTGCACCTGGCTAATTTTTGTGTTTTTTGTAAAAACAGGGTTTTGCATGTTGCCCAGGCTGGTCTCGAACTCCTGGGCTCAAGCGATCCTCCTACCTCAGCCTTCCAAAGTGCTGGAATTACAGGTGTGAGCCACTGTGCCCAGCTTATTATAGATTCTTGGCAGAGTTTTGCATGTGATACTGTTGGTAGCATCTGACAGTCTTTAAGCAAATTCTTAACATTTATCCTTTAATATTCATTATTATATAGATCCTTGATCCGAAATGCCTAAAATCAAGCAATTATTTAGCTTTTAAAAATAATAACCTATTTATTGACAAATGTATTCTAAATCAAAGTAGACTGAAACACTGAATAAATAGGTGATAACACATGACAATAAAATGGTTAACCAAGATGAATAAAAAAAATTTTTTTTTTTTTTTTGAGACAAAGTCTCACTGTGTTGCCCAAGCTGGAGTGCAGTGGCACGATCTTGGCTCACTACAACCTCCACCTCTCGGATTCAAGTGATTCTCCTGCCTCAGCCTCCTGAGTAGCTGGGATTACAGGCATGTGCCACTATGCCCACCTAATTTTTGTATTTTTAGTAGAGATTTGGTTTCACTCTATTGGCCAGGCTGATCTTGAACTCCTGACCTTGTGATCTGCCCACCTCGGCCTCCCAAAGTGCTTGGATTGCAGGCATGAGCCACCATGCCCAGCTGAAAATTTTAAAAAGTGGAAACTTCTTACAGACTCTAAATATGTTAGCTGGGCGAGATGGCTCATGCCTGTAATCCCAGCATTTAGGGGAGGCCAAAGTGGATCACTTCAGTCCAGGAGTTCAAGACTAGCCTAAGCAACATAGAGAGACCCTATTGCTACAAAAATAAAAGTAAAAATTAAACAATAGAGAATAAAGTGGCTGGGCGCGGTGGCTCATGCCTGTAATCCAAGCACTTTGGAGGCCAAGGTGGGCGGATCACCTGAGGTCTGGAGTTCAAGACCAGCCTGACCAACATGGTGAGACCCCGTCTTAAAAAAAAAAAAAAATGCCGGGTGTGATGGCTCACGCCTGTAATCCCAGCACTTTGGGAGGCCTAGGCGGGTGGATCACAAGGTCAAGAGATCGAGACCATCCTGGCCAGCATGGTGAAACCCTGTTTCTACTAAAATACAAAAAAAATTAGCTGGCCATGGTGACGTGTGCCTATAGTCCCAGCTACTGGGGAGGCTGAGGCAGGAGAATTGCTTGAACTCAGGAGGTGGAGGTTGCAGTGAGCTGAGATCGCGCCACTGCCCTCCAACCTGGCGCCTGGCGATAGAGGCTCTGTCTCAAAAAAAAAAAAAAATGCTGTAACAGTATGTTTTAGACCAGATTAAAAAAAGAAAAAAAGAAAAGAGAATAAAGTAAAAATGTAGAAAAGCAGTATAAGATTCAAAGGAGTGAGAGTGGGTCCTGTCTCTTATCTTTGCCTTCCTGGACCATTGTTGTCTGAGTAGCTGGTAAATGAGAAGAGACATCTCTGGCTCTGCCAGCATAGAAAACTGAGATGACTCTGGAGAATATTTGTGGGGTTGAGGATGGAGACCACCATTGGTAAGAGCTATTATCAGATCAGGATTATTGGTGTCAAACATGGTAGTGTCTAAGTACTTAATGGAATAAATGTTTTCAAGGTAACTGTTACTTTTAAATCTAATGATTTATTCTTATCTAATTTTTATCACTAGGCAAAAAATTTTCAGGAAGACCCATGTGTACGTTACTAACCAATAAGAGATATGAGCTGCTGTATAACTGTGGAATTCAGCTTCTTCACATTGGAAGACCTCTTGCTGCCTTCGAATGCCTGATTGAAGCTGTTCAGGTTTATCATGCAAACCCTCGCCTCTGGCTACGGCTGGCTGAATGCTGCATTGCTGCCAATAAGGGGGTGAGTGCTGCTTCATATATTTTTGAACCCTATCTTACCTCCACTTACTACATGGAATGTAAAAGAAAAAGAAACTTGGAAACATACATAAGATATCATTCTCTTTTATTTATTTATTTGTATTTTATTTATTTATTTTTGAGACGAAGTTTCTCTCTTGTTGTCCAGGCTGGAGTGCAATGGCACCATCTTGGCTCACTGGAACCTCCGCCTCCCAGGTTCTAGCGATTCGCCTGCCTCAGCCTCCCAAATAGCTGGGACTACAGGCATATGCCACCATGCCTGGCTAATTTTATATTTTTAGTAGAGACAGCATTTCACCATGTTCCACAGGCTGGTTTTAAACTCAGGTGATCCACATACCTTGGCCTTCCAAGGTAGGTGGGAGGTAGGTGGCCTCCCACTTACCAGACTCCCAAAGTGCTGGGATTACAGATGTGAGCCACAGCACCTGGCCATCATCATTCTCTTTTTAACCATCATTGAATGTATAGATAGTCTTCTTTAACCACGGGGAAAAAAAATGAATTTCAAAAACTCATTTGTTGGCCGGGCACGATGACTCACGCCTGTCATCCAAGTACTTTGTGGGGGCCAAGGTGAGTGGATCACTTGAGCTCAGGAGTTTAAGACCAATCTAGGCAACATAGTAAGACTGAGACTTCCATCTCTACAAAAAATTATCTCGGTGTGGCGGCGAGTGCCTGTAGTCCCAGCTAATTAAGAGGCTGAAGTGGGAAGATTGTTTGAGCCCAGGAGGTGGAGGTTGAAACAAGATCAGATAGAGCCACTGCACTTCACCCTGGACAACAGAGCGAGACCCTGTCTCAAAAAAATAAAAATGAAAATGTAAAAAGTCATTTGTTAGCATTCTCATTCTTGGTAAGTATGGCAACATTAAAGAGTTGAAGCCAGTCAGAAAATCATGTATGTTGGAACAGCGGTCTGCTAGCTGCTGCGGGGGTCAGGAGCCATGCCATCTGCTGGCATAAGAATAGTGTTGTGTAGCCTGCTGATTAGAGAAGGTCTGATAACATAATGTGGAAAGAACTGCATTAAGCTGGGTTTCCTTCAGTGCCTGAGGGTTTTACTTTGGTTTCAGTAAATGATACAGAGTTTATGGATTACCAGGCTATTTCGGACACATGATTACCCATGGTAGCTATGAAAATAGGCCAGTTTACATTGATGTCCCTGCTTAGATTATCTCCAAATGGCAGTTGGTGGAAGCCTTTTGAACTTCAGTTTGGGAAGGATCGATAGGAGATTGGGGAAAGATGGGTTGTATCAGAATTACCAGATACCTGTATCTTCCATTTGCTACCCACCCCCTGCTTTTGCTGTGCTTTTTGGATGTGTATAAACATTGGGAAGTTATGGTACCTGGAGGTTTTACCTTGCATGCCTACCATAGGTGATACAAATGTTGAGTCTTTCCTCCTGCTGAACAGCAGTTTCAGAGAAGTACAAGCACTAAAGGGATTAAAGAAGTGTTTGCTAGTATTCATACATAGTACTTGGGTAGTTTATGATTTGAGTATACCATAGAGGAAGAGATGAATGATGTCTTTGAAAGACTTTAATTATTTAATTATACTTTGCTTTTTAAAAGACAACTTTCTTATTGGTTAATTATTAACTGAAAAACAGTTCTAGGCAGAATTTATACTTCTTAAAGGTGCAAGAAGCAATTAGAAATTGCTTATTCTCTTTCATCTGTTTATAAATTTAAGCGTTGGGGGCCTTTCTTTGGTATTTACTGGAAACCAGGGAATTACTTTTTTCTGGGACTAGGGAAAGATTGTAAAGTTTAACATTTTCTTTTGAAATTAACTGGTTTTAGAAATAGTACTTTTAGGGCCCCCCTAGAGGAAGAGGGGGAGGGGAGATTAAGTATTTTCCATATTAATATGCTGCCAGTCCTATTTTATTTTTCTAGAAAAGTTCTAAATTTGTAATTTTAAAAAAATGGTAAAGATGACTTTTGGTTGCCATAACTTCATGAACACACACAATTTGTGCTACAAGTAGAAAACTTGCCACCAATAATATCTTTGTGCTTTTCCTCTTCCTGAAAAAAACTTTAGGATAACCTAAAAAACAGTAAAACAAGCCCAAAACACTAATAAAATCAGAGGACAAATCCAATAGGAGTAACTGTAAACTTCAAATAAAATTTCATAAAATTTGTTTTATTTAGTCAGGACAGGAGGTATGCTGAACAAAGCAGTTTGTACCTTCAGAAACAAATTTATTTTGGATTAAAAAAAATTGTTTACTTGTTTATATTAAGGAGATAATTTTGTCCTGTATATCTGGTACATGTTATTTCAGACTTGGCAGAGGCAAGATTTATATATACCTGGGCAGTGTATAATATATGGGTAAAGATCTGCTAAACAAAAATAGTCCCAATATTTTAATTATGATGATCCTTTTACCTTAAAACTGATCTGGCACACTTTCTGGCTATTAGGGATTGAAGGTATGGATTATTATTGTAAGTTTTTAGTTCCATTTCATCACGGGCCAGTTTGTTTTCATCTGTTGCATCTTCAGATCTAGCCATTTGGATCATTTTTCATGGCCTTAGCAACAGGGCAAGACACTATGGATGAATCACTGTAAAATTGTCATCACAACTAGGAAAAGAAGTCAGAACAGAAGTCTTCCCAAGAATGGTTTAGAATATCCACTTTTTCATTAATATTGCGTGGCCTTCTCTATACACAATTAGTTTTGATCAGAGCAGTTTTATTTTTGTATTATTGTATTTTTTAGCACTGTGTAGTATATTCTTTATTAAAAGTCATATATGGAAGTGCAACTATAAGTTATGTTCGGGAGCAATAAGTAACAGTATAGAAACATTTATGTTTAGAGAAAAGACTTTTTGCAGGGCAGAGATTAGTTTTGCAAATTCATATTGATTAACTCCAGATTGTTCCAGTTTGTGAGAATTTGAATGTCATTATAAGATAGCTAGTTGGGATTCCACCTGCAGGTAAATTACAGACGTGTTTTATTTTATTTTATTTTTGAAAACAGAGTCTCACTCTGTCACTTAGGCTAGAGTGCAGTGGCGTGATCATGGCTCACTGCAGCCTCGACCTTCCTGGTGTCAAGCAATCTTTCCACCTCAGCTTCCCTAGTAGCTGGGACTATAGGCATACACGACCACACTTAGCTAATTTTTGTATTTCTTTGTATAGATGGAGGTTCAAGCAATCATCCTCCCCGGCCTCCCACAGTGCTGGGATTATAGATGCGAGCCACCATGCCCGGCTTAGTTTTATTTTTTAAATTAAAAAAACATTTTTCCTGGCTGGGCGTGGTAGCTCACACCTATAATCCCAGCACTTTGGGAGGCTGAGGCAGGTGGTTCACTTGAGGTCAGGAGTTTGAGACCAGCCTGGCCAAAGTGGTGAAACCCCGTCTCTTCTAAAAATACAAAAATTAGCCAGGTGTGGTGACAGGTGCCTGTAATCCTAGCTATTCGGGAAACTGAGACAAGAGAGTCGCTTGAACCCAAGAGGTAGAGGTTGCAGTGAGCAAACACTGTACCACTGCACTCCAGCCTGGGCAAGAGAGACTTGGCAAAACTCTGTCTCTAAAAAAAATTAATACAAAAATTAGCTAGTCGTGGTGGCATGCACCTGTACCAGTAGTCTCAGCTACTTGGGAGGCTGAAATGGTAGGATACTTGAGCCCAGGAAGCAGAGGTTGCAGTGAGCCGAGATCATGCCACTGTACTCCAGCCTGGGTGACAGAGCCAGACCTTGTCTTTAAAAAAAAGAAAGGGCAGCCAGGTGTGGTGGCTCACACCTGTAATCTCAGCACTTTGGGAGGCTAAGGCAGGAAGATCAAGAGGTCAGGAGTTAGAGACAATCCTGGCTAACGCGATGAAACCTTGTCTCTACTAAAAATCCAAAACATTAGCTAGGCATAGTGGCACACACCTGTAGTCCCAGCTACTTGGGAGGCTGAGGCAGGAGAATCACTTGAACCTAGGAGGCAGAGGTTGCAGTGAGCTGAGATCGCATCACTGCACTCCAGCCTGGGCAACAGAGCAAGACTCTGTCTCAAAAATAAAAAAAAAAAATTTTTTTTAAACATGGGGAAAAGAAAAAGTTAGATACAGGGTCTCACTGTGTTTCCCAGGCTGGTCTCGAACTCCTGGTTTCAAGCGATCCTCCTGCCTCAACTTCCCAAAGGGCTGGGATTACAGGCATGAGCCACTGTGTCCAGCCAAATTAGAGACTTAGAATGAAAGGGGACGATAAATGAAATTATCACTGTGAGCTCTATAGTGTGATAATATATCTTAATCAAATATCTTAAAGTACTGTGTTGTGTAAGTGCTTTTATTATTTTCACTTTAATGTTTATTCATTTGGTTTGGGGATTTTAATGTCCTAGTACGCAAGAATTGTGTTCATGTAAACTTTTGCCTTGTACAGATTATTAAAGTTTATATGTTGTTGACAATTTAATTAATACTCTGAGTAAAGAAGGAAATTATCTGTGTTTTAGTAAGTGGAGCTTCTTCCCGGCTTTTTTTTTTTTTTCCGTTTTGGAGCTCTGTGTGCCTTTATTAGCGGAGCCACTACTTGAGGGGGATGAAGCAGGAGGAGTGGGTGGCCCCAATGCCCGGCCGGCCGTGCTTCACGGGCTTGTAGGTGATGGAGAACTCGCCCAGGTAGTGGCCGATCATCTCTGGCTTGATCTGCACGTGGCTGAAGGTCTTGCCGTTGTAGACGCCCACCATGCTGCCCACCATCTCGGTCGGGATGATCACATCCCGCCGGCGCGGGACCACTTCCGGCTTCGCCACTTCCGGCTTCTCCATGGGCGGTGCCGCCTTCGTGGCATTGCGCAGGCGCTTCAGCAGCAAGTTCTACTTCCGCCGCAGGCCCGGGTTTAGCTTCCGCTGCTGGTGCGCCCTGTACAACTGCATCAGCTGCTCTTAGGGCATGTCTAGCAGCTGGTGCAGGTCCGCGCCGCGGTAGGTGAACTTACAGAAGGTCCGCTTCTTCTGCTTTACCTGTGCCATTCTTGCCGGATCCTCAGAAAAGACCGCTCTGTTTTTTTGGTTTGTTTTGTTTTTTGAGACGGAGTCTCGCTCTGTCGCCCAGGCTTGAGCGGAGTGATGCGATCTCGGTTCATTGCAACCTCTGCCTCCCGGCTTCAAGCGATTTTCCTGCCTCAGCCTCCCAAGTAGCTGGGATTACAGGCATGAGCCACTGCACCTGGCCGCTACATTTTGTTTACATGAGATTGGACAAAATTCTAAGAGCAAAATCCAATTCAATTATGACCCAATAATTTGTTTAAAATAATTTACTTAGAATATTCTATACCTCCACTACCATGCCACATATTACAGGTACTTTAACATCAGAGTAAGGAAAATAAGAGAGCCCAAAATACAATGTAAAAGAAAAGGGAGGCCAGGCTAAAAATTAATTAAAAGTTTGTTAAAAGGACAAAAGAAAAAGATAGATAGAGGGTCTCGCTTTGTTGCCCAGGCTCGTCTTAAACTCCTAATTTCAAGCGATCCTCTTGCCTCAGCTTCCCAAAGGGCTGGGATTACAGGCATGAGCCACTGTGCCCCGCCAAATTAGCGACTTAGAATGAAGGGGGACGATAAATGAAATTATCACTGTGAGCTCTATAGTAAGATAATACATCTTAATCAGATATCCTAAAGTACAGTGTTGTGTAAGTAGCTTTTATTATTTTCACTTTATTTTGGGAGGGGAACAGAGTCTCTCTGTCACCAGGCTGGAGTGCAGTAGCACCATCTCTGCCTCCCCGATTCAGGTGATTCTCCTGCCTCGGCCTCCCGAGTAGCTAGGACTACAGGCACGCACCACCACGCCCAGCTAATTTTTGTATTTTTAGTAGATAAGGGATTTCACCGTGTTGGCCAGGATGGTCTTGATCTCTTGACCTCGTGACCTGCCCGCCTCAGCCTCCCAAAGTGCTGGGAATACAGGTGTGAGCCATTGCACCTGGCCATTATTTTCACTTTAATGTTTATTCATTTGGTTTGGGGATTTTAATTTCCTGGAAGGCAAGAACTATGTTCATGTAAACTTTTACCATGTACAACTTATTAAAGTTTATATGTTGTTGACAATTTAATACTTTGAGTAAAGAAGGAAATTATCTGTGTTTTAGTAAGTGGAGCTTCTTCCCGGCTTTTTTTTTTTTTTTTTCATTTTTGGAGCTCTGTGTGCCTTCTTCATTAGCTGAGCCACTGCTTGAGGGGGATGAAGCGGGTAGAGTGGGTGGCCCCAATGCCCGGACGGCCGTGCTTCACGGGCTTGTAGGTGTTGGAGAACTCGTCCAGGTAGTGGCCGATCATCTCCGGCTTGATCTGCACGTGGCTGAAGGTCTTGCCGTTCTAGACGCCCACCATGCTGCCCACTATCTTGGGCAGGATGATCATGTCCAGCTGGTGCGGGACCACTTCTGGCTTCTCCATGGGCGGCGCCGCCTTCGTGGCCTTGCGCAGGCGCTTCAGCAGCAAGTGCTGCTTCCGGCGCAGGCCCGGCAGCCGCCGCCGCTGGCGCCCCCTGTGCAGCTGCATCGGCTGCTGGTAGGGCGTGTCCAGCAGCTGGTGCACGTTCACGCCATGTTAGGTGAACTTGCAGAAGGTCCGCTTCCTCTGCTTTACCTGTACTGTTCTTGCCGGATCCTCAGAAAAGACTACTCTGTTTTTTGTTTTGTGTTGTTTTTTGAGACAGAGTCTCGCTCTGTCGCCCAGGCTGGAGCGCAGTAGTGCGATCTCTACTCACCACAGCCTCTGCCTTCCGGGTTCAAGTGATTCTCCTGTCTCAGCCTCCTGAGTAGCTGGGATTACAGGCGCATGCCACCACCCCCGGCTAGGTTTTGTATTTTAAGTAGAGACAGGGTTTTACCAGGTTGGTCAGGATAGTCTTGACCCCGCGACCTCGAGATCCGCCTGCCTCGACCTTACAAAGTGCTGGGATTACAGGTGTGAGCCACTGGGCCTGGCCTCCGTTTTCTTTTACACTGTATTTTGGGCTCTCTTATTTTCCTTACTCTGGTGTCAAAGTACCTGTAATACGTAGCATGGTAGTGGGGGTATAGAATAATCTAAGTAAATTATTCTAAATAAATTATTGGGTCATAATTGAGTTGGATTTTGCTCTTAGGATTTTCTCCAATCTCATGTAAACAAAATGTAGTGGCCGGGCACGGTGGCTCACGCCACCCAGCACTTTCGGAGACTGGGTGGGGTAATCCCAGCACTTTGGGAGGCCAGGATGGGTGGATCACGAGGTCAGGAGATCGAGACCATCCTAGCTAACACGGTGAAACCCCATCTTTACTAACAATACAAAAATTAGCCGGATGTGGTGGCGCGCACCTGTAATTTCATTACTCCGGAGGCTGAGGCAGGAAAATCGCTTGAACCCGGGAGGCAGAGGCTGTAGCGAGCCGAGATCGCATCACTGCTCTCCAGCCTGGGCAACAGAGTTGAGACTCTGCCTCAAGAAGAAAAAAAAAGTAGCACATATCCCAGATTTTCAGCCTTATGTACTTTTTCCACTAATACCAAACATGTTTCCATTGTCACCAAAAAAATCCTCACTGATTTTAAGAACTTTCTTAAATTTAGGGTAATTGTGAGAGGTATTCCCTCATTTTTTATACCATATCTTAAAATTCTCTTAAGTTTATTGGAAATTATTTGTATTTTGTAGACTTCTGAACAAGAAACTAAAGGCCTTCCCAGCAAAAAAGGAATTGTACAGTCTATTGTTGGTCAAGGCTATCATCGTAAAATAGTTTTGGCATCACAGTCTATACAGAATACTGTTTATAAGTAAGTATTTTGCAAAGAAAAAGTATATATATTTAATACTGGTTTACACGATGTTATATATTAAAGGATGCTTAGGATTTATCATTGCATAGGAGGAACCACCTTCTAACTAGGTTTTATTGCTGTTTCAACAAACAGACCTTCATGTATAGGTCCATAGTGAATGTTATCTAACATGTGATTTTGGTTTATTACATCCATGGATGCTGCAATTATTGATGGCCTAGGAAACCCTAGTCTATTCAGTGCCATTATTAAGAATATCCAGAAGAGGGCATCTTGGTATCTCCTTTTTATGTAGTTTTGGTTATCATTTGTACTTTTCATTTAGGTTTTTTTTTATAGTCTCTAGGACTGAAAATACATGAAAGCGAATTCTTAGTATTAGGAGAAAACAAATGTATTAAAACATAAAGCAACCAAAGCATTATAGAAGCTGTCACATGTACAATCTTCATTTGACAATTTGGAATTGCCATTATTTGTAAAGTGTCAGACTTTGCAAAGAATTAGCTGCCTTAATTTGTTTTTGTCAAAGAAGAACATCTCTACCATTTAAAAATCATTTCAAAGTTTAAAAAACATCTGATACACAATTTAGTCTTAATTTAGATCAACTATAATGCAGGAATATTTTTAAAGACTTATGATAAAGCATTTCAAAATTTTAAAGCAATTTCAACATTGTTAACTACTTTTCAAAATTTTATTTTTCCCTAATATAGATTCTGTTTGGGTATATCAAACCAACAGAAAGTTGTATAAAATGTCAAATTATCAGAGCAAAGGTAGGGTTGCTGTTTAAGTGTACAGAGGTATTTTTGAAAGCAAGGATCAACCAAAGTAAGCCTCAAACATGAAAATCTATTTTCTTCCCTCCAATCCCATTCTTAATAAACCTGTCATGGCCCTCATTACAGTTGCCCTTGTCTGCAGTTTCTCTAGTATGTTAACATTAACATTGTAGATAGACATCAAATTGTCTCTCCTCCTCGGTCTCATTCATAGAGACACAGTGTACGTAATTTATGTACTTGCAACCCATACTCAGGATTTAGGTTCTTTAATGTTCTTTTATAATGGCTTATATTAAAATTTCTACCTATCAAACGGCAAAACTTTCATTTACAATCCGCTGGTTTTATTCCTTATAATAAAAAGTCTTATTTAAAAATTTTTTATCCGCTTAGCTGATTTGGTTTTGTTCTTTTAAGTGATGGGCAGTCTTCAGCCATTCCTGTAGCCAGTATGGAGTTTGCAGCCATATGTCTCAGAAATGCCTTGTTGCTGCTACCTGAAGAACAGCAAGATCCAAAGCAGGAAAATGGGTCTAAAAATAGTAATCAATTAGGTGGGAACACAGAGAGCAGCGAAAGCAGTGAAACTTGCAGGTATTCTAATCCTTGTGACCTCCCTTGGCAAAATCCTTTCAGGACTTCTTTAGTAAACCCCTTTGTTTTTTAAAGTAAATTCCTAAAATCTTCAGCCTAAATTTCTGCAGTTCTCTGTTTTGCATAAGAAGAAGGGAAAGTATTTATATTTCTAAGTCTTTCTGGAAGAGAGAAATAAAGTAAAGGCGAAGTTAGGAGAGATCCTTGAAAAAGAAAAGTAGAAAGTAGCAGCTTTGGTGTGGTGGCTCACTCCTATAATCCCAACACTTTGGGAGGCCAAGGCAGGTGGATCCCTTGGGATCATGAGTTTAAGACCAGCCTGGCCAACATGGTAAAATCCTGTCTCTACTAAAAATACAAAAAATTAGCTGGGTGTGGTGGTGGGCACCTGTAATCCCAGCTACTCTGGAGGCTGAGGCAAGAGAATCCCTTGAACCCAGGAGGTTGCAGTGAGCCAAGATTGTGCCACTGCACCCCAGCCTTGGCAACAGTGAGACTTTGTCTCAAAAAAAAAAGAAAAAAGAAAGAAAGTAGCAGCTTTTCGTAGACAGAGGGGATGTTTGTAAGAAGTCTTGTTATCGGCCAGGCACGGTGGCTCACGCCTGTAATCCCAGCACTTTGGGAGGCCGAGGCAGGTGGATCACCTGAGGTCAGGAGTTCAAGACTAGCCAAGCCAACATGGCAAAACCCTGCCTTTAAAAAAAAAAAAAAAAAAAAAAAAAGTCCTGTTGACAGCCAAAAAAAAAAATTGGCCAGGTACAGTGGCTCATGCCTGTAATCTCAGAACTTTGGGAGGCCGAGGCAGGTACATCAGAGTTTTTGAAACTCTGTCTCAAAAAATAATAAAAAACTTTGGCCAGGCATGGTGGCTCACACCTGTAATCTCAACACTTGGGGAGTCCAAGGTGGTTGAATCACTTGAGGTCAGGAGTTTAAGACCAGCCTGGCCAACGTGGTGAAACCCCATCTCTATTAAAAATACAAAAATTAGCCAGGCATGGTGATGGGCACCTATAATACCAGCTCCTGGGAAGGCTGAGGCAAGAGAATCCCTTGAACCCGGGAGGGGGTGGTTGCAGTGAGCCAAGATCATTCCAGTGCACTACAAAATGAGATTACTTCTCAAAAAAATAAAAAAATTATTAAAGTAAGTGCTTAACTCCTAAAGCTTCTCATTTATTATTATCCTCTGCCTATCACCTTAATATACTATGATCACCAACCTCCAGAATATTTTTGTATAGTCCTAGTTTTCTAGTATAAATTCAAAATTGTGCAAATCTAGGCAGGGAGCTGGAGGAGGCCAAAAGTTCAAGTCTAGCCTGGGCAGCATAGCAAGACCCCATCTCTTCAAAAAATTAAAAATAAATAAAAATTAAGTGACTGTTTAGAAATTGGGAGAACTTATCTAGTAAGGATAAAACAAATACCATTATATATAGGAAATTTTGCTTTTTTCTTTTTTTGTTTGTTGAGACAGAGTCTCCCTCTGTTACCCAGGCTGGAGTACAGTGGCACAATCTCAGCTCACTGCCACCTCCACCTCCCAGGCTCAAGCAGTTCTCCTGCCTCAACCTCTTAAGTACCTGAGATTACTGGCGAAGCACCACTACACCGGGCTAATTTTTGTATTTTTAGTAGAGACAGGGTTTTGCCATGTTGTCGAGGCTGGTCTTGAACTCCTGGCCTCAAGTGATCTGCCTACCTCCACCTCCCAAAATGCTAAGATTGCAGGCATGGGCCACCATGCCCAGCTGGAAATTCTGCTTTTTATACATGACATCTTTAAACTCATGTCTCCCATCCCAGTGTTTTCTCTTGATTGTAATAACAGTACATATATACTATAGAAAATTTAGGCCAGGCATCTTGGCTCACACCTGTAATCCCAGCACTAAGAGAGACCAAGGCTGAAGGATTGCTTGAGGTCTGGAGTTCAAAGCCAGCTTGTGCAACGTAATGAGACCCCATCTCTACAAGAAATAAAAAAAATTAGCTGAGTGTGGCACTCGGCACCTTTAGTCCCAGCTACTTGGGAAGTTGATGTGGGAGGATTGCTTGAGCCCAGGAGTTTGAAGCTGCAGTGAGCTATGATCATGCCACACTGCACTCCAACCTGAGCAACAGAATCTCAAAAACCCAGTCTCAAAAAAAGGCAGGGATGAGGGGTTGAGGGAATTAGAAGAATGAGAAATGTGTAAAAATTTTGAGTGATTTCCTTCATATAGTAAAGATAACTTTTTTTTTTTTTGAGATGAAGTTTCATTCTTGTTGCCCCCAGCTTAGAGTGCAATGGCACAATCTTGGCTCACTGCAACCTCCACCTCCCAGATTTAAGTAATTCTCCTACCTGAGCCTCCCAAGTATCTAAGATTACAGGCACCTGCTACTATGCCCAGCTAATTTTGGGGATTGTTTTGTTTTGTTTTTGAGATGGAGTCTCACTCTGTCGCCCAGGCTGGAGTACAGTGGCATGATCTTGGCTCACTGCAACCTCTGCTTTCGGGATTCAAACAATTCTTCTGCCTCTGCCTCCCGAGTAGCTGGGACTACAGGCATGCACCAACACACCTGGCCAGTTTTTTGTGTTTTTAGTAGAAACGGGGTTTCACCATGTTAACCAGGATGGCCTGGATCTCCTGACCTCAGGCGATCCAGCCATCTCAGCCTCTCAAAGTGCTGGGATTATAAGCGTGAAGCACCACACCCGGCAAGTGAGAGATTTTTTAAAGCAGTATTGTGTGCTGGGAAAAGAAACTAATATATACTATACTTTAACATACTATAGCTTTAACATGTTAGTGTTACCAAATTACTAAGCATTTTTATTGTTTAACTCTTTTTTTTTTGAGATGGAGTTTCATTCTTGTTGCCCAGGTTGGAGTGTGATGGCACAATCTCGGCTTACCGCAAACTCCACCTCCTGTCTTGGCCTCCCGAGTAGCTGGTATTACAGGCATGCGCCACCACGCCCAGCTAATTTTGTATTTTTAGTCGAGACGGGGTTTCTACATGTTGGTCAGGCTGGTCTGGAACTCCCGACCTCAGGTGATCCGCCCACCTCGGCCTCCAAAAGTGCTGGGATTACAGGCTTGAGTCACTGTACCTGGCCCTGTTTTAATTCTTTTACACTTTTGTTGTAAAAAGTTACATGGGAGTAAGGACGGGGAAACAAAATTTTATATTCAATTATTTATTTGTGGCTTTTCATAATTAAGACTCTTACCTCTATTTTAGCAGTAAAAGCCATGATGGAGATAAATTCATTCCAGCTCCACCTTCTTCTCCATTGAGAAAACAGGAATTAGAAAATTTAAAGTGAGTATCTAAACAAAATTAGCATTGCATCTATTTAACACTTTTTTTTTTTATCTTGTTTATATTGTTAATATGATGAATTACACTGGTCAAATGTTAATCTTTCAGTCTTGTGATAAGCCTTACTTGGTCAGAATGTATTTTCTTTTGTATAAATTTTTAGACTTGATTTGTCAATATTTTGTTGGAAATAAGTGCTTCTATATTCATGAGGAAGATTGGTCCATACTTTTCTTTCATTTAAATGATTTTGTCAGATTTGGTTTCAGGATTATGCTGACCATATAAATGAGTTGAGAAGTGCTGCTTCCTCTTTTTCTGCAAGAATCTGTAAGATAGGTGTTACTCATGGACACAAAGGGGAACAACAGGCACTGGGGCCTCCTGGAGGGTGGAGGGTGGGAGGAGGGAGAGGGTCAGAAAAAGCCCTATTGGGTACGAAATCATCTGTACAACAAACCTCCATGACACAAGTTACCATATAACAAACCTGCACATGTACCCCTGAACCTAATAAAAGGACAGGTATTACTTCTTCCTTAAGTATTTGATAGAATTCACCAATCAAACTCTCTAGCCTAGGGTTTTCTTTGCAGGAAAATTTTTGATAATTCAACTTGTTCAACAGAACACTTTTCAGATCTTGTATTTCATCTTCTATTAGTTTGGGTAAGTTTTATTTTTCAAGGAATTTTTCTTTTTATGTGTTGTCAAATTTACTGACATAACATTGTTCATAATTTTTTTTACCTTTTTAATGTCTATGGAATCTACAGTTATACCTCTATTTTCGTTTCTTTTTTTTTTTTTTTTTTTTTTTTTTTTTTTTTTTTGAGATGGAGTTTTGCTCTTTTTGCCCAGGCTAGAGTGCAATGGCGAGATCTCAGCTCACTGCAACCTCTGCCTCCCAGGTTAAAGCAGTTCTTCTGCCTTAGCCTCCCAGGTAGCTGGGAGGCTGATGTGGGAGAATCACTTTAAGCCCTGGAGGTTGTGGCTGCAGTGAGCCGTGATTATGCCACCAAACCCCAGCATGGATGACAGATCAAGGCTCTCTCTCTAAAAATAAAAAATAGTGTAGAGACCTAATCTGCCCTTTACCCAGTTTCCCCATAGACAACATCTTACAGAACTTTAATGCAATATCACAGTCAAGATACTGACATTGATACAGTCAAAATACAGAACTTTTTTTTGTTGTTTGTTTTACAATCTCTTCATTACATTTAATTTCTTAAAATTTTTTATAGAGATGGGGTCTTACTGTATTGCCCAGGCTAGTCTCAAACTCCTGGCCTCAAGCAGTCCTGTCACCTTGGCCTCCCAAAGCACTGGGATTATAGGTGTGAGCCACTGTGGCCAACCCAGAACATTGTCATTACTACAAAAGATGCCTCATATTGCCCTCTTCTAGCCATACCAACTTCCACTTATTTAACCCTTGGTTACTACTAATCTGTTCTCCATTTCTATAATTTTGTCTTTCAAAAATGTTATATAAATGGAATCATACAGTATGTAACCTTTTGGGATTGGCTTTTTTTATTCATTATAATTCTTGGAAAATTCATTTAAGTTTGCTGAATAAATCAATAGTTGTTCCTTTTTGTTGGTATTATTCCATGGTGTGAACGTACCTCAGTTTAACCATTCACCTATTGTAAGACATCTAGCTTGATTTCAGTTTTATTTACAAATAAAGCTGCTAGAAACAGTCACAGGTATTTATGTGCACATAAATCTTTGTCTCTCAGGGATGAATGTCCAACAGTGCTGGATAGTAGGGGAGTTACATGTGTTACATGTTTAATATTTTAAGAAAATGCCGAACTCTTTTTAACAGTGACTATACCATTTTACATTTCCACCAGCAATGTATGAGTCATCCAGTTTCTTTACATCCTCACCAATATTTGGTATTTTCTTTTTTAAAAAAAATTTATTTTTTATCACATATTTATTTGATATGTGTGTGTGTTGTAGGTACTTTTTTTTTTTTTCTTTTGAGACAGAGTCTTGCTCTATTGCAGGCTGGAATGTAAGCGGAATGATCTCGGCTCACTGCAACCTCTGCCTCTGGCGATTCTCCTGGCTCAACCTCCTGAGTAGCTGGGATTACAGGTGCATGCCACCATGCCCTGCAGATTTTTGTATTTTTAGTAGAAACGGGGTTTTGCCATGTTGGTCAAGCTAGTCTTGAACTCTTAATCTCGTGATCCACCCACCTCTGCCTCCCAAAGTGCTGGGATTACAGGCATGAACCCACCGCACCTGGCCTGAGTTTTGTACCTTTCATGGTACAACTGTTTGCTTTCCATATGTCATAGTAGGAGGATTGGTGATTTTCAGAGAAAATAATATTACTTCCATTTTTTTGTGAAAGGGTGCAAAAGGCTTCCATAGGGAATTCCATCATTATAAAGTGAGGCAAAGATGGATTCTGTAGTATATCTATATTTTTTTCTTATGGAGCAGCTGGGAGGGAGAAAGGAAAGAGTACAAGCTGGAAGGAGCTTTAGGGTGGATTTATAAAAAGGACTGCTATACCAGACAGTAGCAATGGTAATATGGAGACAAAGGGTGAAGGGGAGGAGTTGTAAAAGAATTATGTCATAATTTTCAAAGCCATAAAGCTCACAGTGCAAGTAGGTATGTTAAATGGCAAATCTGTGATCAGGAGCTAGCTGTCTTCAATGTAAGGAGCCTGAGCACTGTGTTTTAAGATTGTGGAATTCTTACAGATTTCATCTATTTCTGACCTGAACTCTTTCAGGTTATTGAAAATCTGACTACTGTATAGTTTAGCTTTTATGGACTATTAAACTTGACCCCAAGTGCTCAATAATACCCAAGATACCAATGCAAAGCCCTGTTTTCTGTTTCCAGCATAACGAATATGCAGTAAATTATAATGACTTTTCTAATGATCATTTTTTATGATACGGGTTCAAAGCCCTTTGAGAATTTTCTTTTTTTTTTCGTTTCTACATAAATTAAGATAAGTCCAAAAAAATTTCATTCTAACCAAGTTACCACGTATGTTTTTAGAAGGCAGATAATAATTGAAGAAGTTGTGAGATTCTATATTAAATCAACATAGTTTTCAGAAAAATATTCTCACAATTAAAATAAAAACGTGGCCCCAAATTAGGAAAATATCTCAGAAATCAACTAACCAGTTTAATTGTCAGGTTTAGATGAACTTAGAGTTAGAATATAATGGATCAAGAAAGTTACATAGTCATCCTTTGGTATCCTTGAGGGATTGGTTTCAGGACTCCCAACAGATACCAAAATCATCAGATGCTCAAGTCTGTTATGTAAAATGCTGTAGTATTTCCAGATAACCTGTGCATATCTTCTCATACTTTTTTTTTTTTTTTTTTGAGATGGGGTCTTGCTCTGTTGACCAGGCTAAAGTGCAAGAGGCTCAGTCTTAGCTCACTACAACCTCCACCTCCTGAGCTCAAGCAATTCTCTTGCCTCAGTCTCTTGAGTAGCTGGGACTACAGGCATGTAGTGCCACCCTATACCTGGCTAACTTTTATATTTTTTAGTAGAGATGGGGTTTCACCAGCTACCCCATACCTGGCTAATTTTTATATTTTTTTAGTAGAGATGGGGTTTCACCATCTTGGCCAGGCTGGTCTTGAACTCCTGACCTTGTGATCCACCCACCTCGGCCTCCCAAAGTGCTGGGATTATAGATGTGAGCCACCGTGCCTGACCTCATGTACTTTATTTTTATTTTATTTATTTGTTTTTTGGGATGGAATTTTGCTCTTGTTGCCCAGGCTGGAGTGCAATGGCGTGATCTTGGCTCACTGCAATTCTCCCTCAGCAGTTCTCCTGCTTCAGGCTCCAAGTAACTGGGATTACAGGCATGCACCACCACACCCAGCTAATTTTTGTGTTATTAATAGAGACAGGGTTTCATCATGTTGGTCAGGCTGGTATTGAACTCCTGGCCTCCAGTGCTCTGCCCATCTTGGCCTCCCAAAGTGCTGGGATTACAGGCATGAGCCACCGCGGTCAGCCTTCTCTCATAAATTTTAAATCATCTATCATCTTTAAATTTCTTATAATACCTCGTACCCTATATATGCCAAATAAATAGTTGTCATACTGTATTGGTTTTTAGCTTTTTTAAAAATTGTGTTATTTTTTATTGTTTTTATACTTTAGAATATTTTCTATTTATAGTTGGTTGAATCTACAGATTTGGAACCTCTGGATTCCAAGCACCAACTGTATATATAATGACACTTTTAGAATTTTGCTTCAGTTTCTCAAGCACTCAACGCTTTATGAAACCATTAGTTTTATTCAATTATAGAAATACACACTCACACTTATATTCTGTGCCCTGGAATAAAATAAATGCTATGACTTTGACATTTTAAGGTGATTCAGTTCCTAGATATTTACCAAAGAGAAACAAACTTGTCCACAAAAGAATTTTATGGCAGCTTTACTCCTTTTAGACAAAGCCTAGACATAGCCCAGGTACTCATCAGTAACAGAATGGATAACTAAGTTGTATTACACTTGTGTTTTGGAATACTACTCAGCTATAGGGAAGAACCAATGAGGTCGGGCACAGTGGCTCATGCCTGTAATCCTAACACTTTGGGAGGCCCAGGCAGGCAGATTGCTTGAGTCCAGGAGTTTGAGACAAGCATGGGCAACATGACAAAGCCCCATCTGTATAAAAAATTGGCCGGGCATGGTGGTGCACTCTTATAGTTCCAGCTGCTCAGGAGGCTGAGGTGGGAGGATCACCTGAGCCCTGTAAGTTTGAGGCTGCAGTGAGCTGAGGTTGCACCGATGCACTCCAACCTGGGTGACAAACTGAGACCCTCTCAAAAAAAACCAAAACCAAGCCAGGCACAGTGGCTCACGCCTGTAATCCTGGCACTTTGGGAGGCCGAGGCGGTTGGATCATGAGGTCAGGAGTTTAAGACCAGCCTGACCAACATGACAATACCCTATCTCTCCTAAAAATACTAAAATAGCCGGGCATAGTTGCGGGCACCTGTAATCCCAGCTACTCGGGAGGCCTTGGCAGGAGAATCACTTGGACCCAGAGGCGGAGGTTGAAATGAGCCAAGATTGTGCCATTGCTCTCCAGCCTGGGCAACAAGAGCAACACTCTGTCTAAGAAAAAAAAAATATGAAGAAAAAAAAAAAAAGAACCAAAACCAATGCACAAGTTAACGTGGATAAATCTCAAAAAATTTTTGTTTGTTCTTTTACTTCACGTAAGGTATGTACTGTGTGATTCCATTTATACCATTTATATGACAAAACTTTCTTAATAGACTAAACTTATTGATGTTGCTAGAAATCAGAACAGTGGTTGGAGGAAAGAAATGTAAACACGTCAATTTAAGCAGCAAATGCCACCCTTTTTGGCACCAGGGACAAGGATCATGGTAGACAATTTTTCCACAGACAGGGTTATGGGGAAGGTGGTTTCAGGATAATTCAAGCACATTACATTTATTCTGCATTTTGTTTCTATTATTATTACATGGTAATATATAATGAAATAATTATACAACTCACCATAATGTAGGATCAGTGGGAGTCCTGAGCTTGTTTTCCTACAACTAGATGGTCCCATCTGGGGGTGATGGGAGACAGTGACAGATCAGCCATTAGTTTCTCATATGGAGCATGCAACCTAAATCCCTTGCATGCACAGTTTACGATAGGATTTGCACTCCTGTGAGAATCCAATGCCGCTGCTGATCTGACAGGAGGAGGAGCTCAGGCAGTGATGCAAGCCATGGGAGCAGCTGTAAATGTAGATGAAGTAGGCCGGGCATAGTGGCTCATGCCTGTAATCCCAGCACTTTGAGAGGCCAAGGCAGGTGGATCATCTGAGGTCAGGAGTTCAAGACCAGCCTGGCCAACGTAGTGAAACCCTGTCTTTACTAAAAATACAAACATTAGCTGGGTGTGGTGGTACGCACCTGTAATCCCAGCTACTCAGGAGGCTGAGGCACAAGAATCACTTGAACCCAGCAGGTGGAGGTTGCCATGAGCCAAGATTGCGCTACTGCACTCCAGCCTGTGCAACAGAGCGAGACCCCCTCCAAATAAAAAAACATATAGATAGATAGATGGATGAAGCTTTGCTTACTTGCCCATCACTCCCCTTCTGCTGTGCAGCCCAGTATCTAATAGTTGGGGACCCCTGATTTAAAGTATACAGGTTGATATATATGTCCATATGAATGATGCATTTTAATGTATATAAACTATACCTCAATTTTAAAATTTAAGGTAAGGTATTAACATTTTGGAATTTACGCTGTTCCTACAATAAAATTTTACAAATTAGCAGGGCATGGTGCCACACACATGTAGTGCCAGTTACTCCCGTGGCTAAGATAGGAGGATCACTGGAGCTTAAGAGGTCAAGGCTGCATACAGTGAGCCATGATTGTGCCACAGCACTTCAGCCTGGGTGACAGAGTAAGACCTTGTCTGAAAATAAATAAAGAATTGAAATTTTGTGAAATTAACAAAAGTTTTAATATATCATTTTGGGAAATGTAATTTAACCTCCAGTAATTGATCAATGGAGGCTTTTCCTTACATATCATTTATGAGGCAGCATGACATGGAAAACTTGGTTTCTTTTTTTTTTTTTTCTCAGACAGTTTTGCTCTGTCGCCCAGGCTTGAGTGGAGTGGCACAGTCTCTGCTCACTGCAGCCTCTGCCTCCTGGGTTCAAGTGATTCTCCTGCTTCAGCTTCCCAAGTAGCTAGGATTACAGGCACCCGCCACCACACCCAGCAGCTAATTTTTGTATTTTTAGTAGAGACGGGGTTTCACCGTGTTGTCCAGGCTAGTCTCAAACCCCTGACCTCAAGTGATCTGCCTGCCTCATCCTCCCAAAGTGTTGGGATTACAGGCATGAGCCACCGTGCCAGCCAAATTTGGTTTCTTAACCAAGATAGAAGAAAATGCTTATCTACTTGTATTTAATATGCTTTCGTTAGACTCTAAGACTGCAGTATCAGCCACATATGACCACTAGGCACTTGAATTGTGTCCAGTGTGAATTCAGGTGCACTATTCAAGTGTAAGATACACACCAGGTTTCAAAAAGTACTATGAATAAAATGTAAACTATGGCATTAATTTTTATATCAATTATATGTTGAAATGATATTTTAAACATAGCAAGTTAAATATATTAAAAATAGGCTGGGCACGGTGGCTCATGCCTGTAATCACAGCACTTTGGGAGACCGAGGGCCAAAGTGGGTGGATCACGAGGTCAAGAGATAGAGACCATCCTGGCCACCATGGTGAAACCCCATCTCTACTAAAAATACAAAAAAAATTAGCTGGGCTTGGTGGCACACACCTGTAGTCTCAGCTACTCAGGAGGCTGAGGTAAGAGAATTGCCTGAACCTGGGAGGTGGAGGTTGCAGTGAGCCAATATTGCACAACTGCACTCCAACCTGATAACAGAGCAAGACTCCATAAATAAATAAGTAAGGCTAGGTGAGCTAGGTCACACCTATAATCCCACCATTTTGGGAGGCCGAGGCAGGTGGATCACCTGAGGTCAGAAGTTTAAGGCCAGCCGGGCCAACATGGTAAAACCCTGTCTCTACTAAAACTACAAAAAAAATTAGGTGATGTGGTGCATGCCTGTAATCCCAGCTATTATAAGGCTGAGGCAGGAGAATCGCTCAAACCCAGGAGGTAGAGGTTGCAGTGAGCCCAGATCGCGCCATTACACTGCAGCCTGGACAACAAAAATGAAACTCCTTCTCAAAATATAGATAGATAGATAGATAGATAGATAGATAGATAGATAGATATAAGTAATTTTACATGTTTCTTTTAATGTTATGTTTTAAACGTGTCTGTTAGAAAAATCAAAATTACATTTATGACTTCAATTATATTTCCTTTTTTTGTTTTTTTAAAAGAACTACACCACACACTTTCACTACACCACAAACTCTGGCCTCAAGCAGTTCTCTCACGTCAGCCTCCTGCATAACTAAGATTACACGCATGTGCCACCATTCCCAGCTAACATTTTTATTTTTGTAGACGCAGGGTCTCACTGTGTTTCCCAGGCTAGTCTTGCACTCCTGGGCTGAAGCCAAACTCCTGGGCTCAAGCAGTCTTCCCACCTTGGCCTCCCAAAGCATTGGAATGACAGGTGTGAGCCACTGCGCTTGGCTATGGCTCTAATTATATTTCTGTAGAACAGTGCTGCTCTAAGATTTTAAGACAAGGGTGTTTGAATGTTTGTATGTTATAACATGATTTTTATACATGTGAATGTTGTTACTGTATCACAGTTTTCTTGTACCATAAATTTTAACTGAATTATTTATCTGTTTAGAAAATTTTTTTTTTTTTCGTTAAAACACCTAATACCCAAAGGAATCTTAGAACATAGTTTCTTGGGCAGGATTGATATTTTGGCTGTATGCTTTGATTTAGATGTGAATGTTTGCTGTATACATTTGGGAGATAATAGGTTTTTTAAAATAACAATGGTTGCTTATAATAGAATATATTTTTCTTCTGAGATGTTTTTTGGTATTTATTTATTTTGAGATGGAGTCTCACTCTGTCACCCAGGCTGGAATGCAGTAGCGCAGTCTTGGTTCACTGCAATCTCTGCCTTCTGGGTTCAAGTAACTCTCCTGCCTCAGCCTCCCAAGTATTGAGATTACCACCACACCCGGCTAATTTTTGTATTTTTTGTAGAGATGGAGTTTCACCATTTTGACCAGGCTGGTCTTGTACACCTGACCTCAAGTGATCTGCCCGCCTGGGCCTCCCAAAGTGCGGGGATTACAGGTGTGAGCTACCACAGCCCGCCTGTTTTTTGTTTTTTTTTAAAAAAACATTTATTGACTGTCTGCAGTCACCATATTTTGTTTTTAAATAGCTTTATTGGCTGGACACCTCACACCTGTAATCCCAGCACTTTGGGAGGCCAAGGCAGGTGGATCACCTGAGGTCAGGAGTTTGAGACCAGCCTGACCAACATAGAGAAACCCTGTCTCTACTAAAAATACAAAATTAGCCGGGCATGGTGGCACATACACGTAATCCCAGCTACTCAGGAGGCCGAACCAGGAGAATTGCTTGAACCTGGGAGGCAGAGGTTGCGGTGAGCCGGGATCACGCCATTGCACTCTAGCCAAAGAGACAAGACTGAAACTCTGACTCAAAAAAAAAAAACTTTGAGACTGGGTGCAGTGGCTCACCCGTTTAATTCTAGCAGTTTGGGAGGCCAAGGCGGTAGATCACTTGAGCTCAGAAATTTGAGACCAGCTTGGGCAACATGCTAAAACCTCGTCTCTATAAGAAATAGAAAAAAAACTAGCCTGATGTGATGGTGCACAACAGGAGTCTCAGATACTTGGGTGGCTGAGGCAGGACGATCACTTGAGCCCTGGAGGTTAAGGCTGCAGTGAGCTGAGATCACACCACTGCACTCCAGCCTAGGTGACAAAGTGAGACCCTGTCTCAAAAATAAAGGAAAAATAGCTTTATTGTGGCCGGGGGCAGTGACCAACTGCTATAATCACAGCACTTTGGAAGGCCAAGGCAGGTGGATCACTTGAGATCAGGAGTTTGAAACCAGCCTCTGGCCAACATGGCGAAACCCTATCTCTATTAAAAATACAAAAATTGGCCCGCACCGAGCATGGTGGCTCACGCCTGTAATCCCAACACTTTGGGAGGCCCCGGCAGGTAGATCACCTGAGGTTAGGAGTTCAAGACCAGCCTGGCCAACATGAGGAAACCCCATCTCTATTAAAAATACAAAAATTAGCTGGGTGTGGTGCTGGATGCCTGTAATCCCAGCTACTTGGGAGGCTGAGGCAGGAGAATCGCTTGAACCCAGGAGGCGGAGGTTGCAGGGAGCCAAGATTACGCCATTGCACTCCAGCCTGGGGGACAAGAGCCAAACTCTGTCTCAAAAAAAAAAAATTAGTTGAGTGTGGTGGTACACATCTGTAGTCCCAGCTGCTCAGGAAACTGAGGCAGCAGAATTGCTTCAACCTGGGAGGCAGAGGTTGCAGTGAGCCAAGAATGCATCACTGCGCTCCAGCCTGGGCAACGGAGTGAAGACTCTGTCTCAAAAAAAAAAAGAAAGCTTTATTGAAACATATAATTCACATAGCATCCAGTTAATCCATTAGAAGTATACAATCTGTGGCTTTTAGTGTTTTCATAGATATGTGCAACCATCAGCAATCAATTTTAGAACTTTTTTTTTTTGAGACAGAGTCTCGCTATGTTGCCAGGCTGGAGTGTAGTGGCACCATCTCAGCTCACTGCAACCTCAGCCTCCCAGGTTCAAGCGATTCTCCTGCCTCAGCCTCCCGAGAAGCTAGGACTGCAGGCGTCTGCCAACACGCCTGGCTAATTTTTGTATTTTTAGTTGAGACGGGGTTTCACTATGTTGACCAGGTTGGTCTCAATCTCTTGACCTTGTGATCCACCTGCCTCAGCCTCCCAAAGTGCTGGGATTTCAGGTGTGAGCCACCGTGCCCAGCCGTAGAACATTTTTACTACCCCAAAAAGAAACCCTGTACACTTAGCTATCCCCACCCCCTTCCCCATTCTATTCCTCATCCCAAGTAATCTGCCTTCTGTCTTTACAGATTTCCCTGTTTTGGACTTTTATATAAATGGAATGATACATATGTGGGCTTTTGTAACTGGCTTCTTTCACTTCACATGATATCTTCAGGGTTCATCCAAGTTGTAGCATGTATCAGTACTTTATTCCTTTTTATTCCTTTATCTAGACATACATTTTATTTATCCATTCATCCATTGATGGAACATGTGGCTTGTCTTTTTGCTGTTGTGAATAATGCTGCTGTAAACATTCATCTACAGGTTTTTGTGTGAACATTTGTTTTTATTTCTCTTTGGTTTATACCTGGGTGTGGAATTGCCTGGTCACATGTTAGCTCTGTTTAATTGTTTGAGGAATTGCCAGACTGTTTTCTAAACTGGCTGCACCAGTCTGTAATCCCACCAGCAGCATAAAGGATTCCAGTTTCTTCACATTCTCACCAAAACTTACTGTATCACGTCTTTTTATTCACTGTAGTGAGTATCAAATGGTATCTCATTGTGGCTTTGATACACATTTCACTGAAGACCACTGGTGTTCAGCATCTTTTTCTGTGCTTATTATTCAGTCTGTATGTTTTCTTTGGAAAGATGTTTATTCAGATCCTTTGCCCATTTTTTAATTGAGTTATTTGTCTTTATTACTGAGTTATAAGAGTTCTTTATATGTGTGCTAGATACAAATAACGTATCAGATATATGACTTGTAGTTATTTTTTCTGATTTTCAAGATTGTCTTTTGACTTTTTTGAAGGTGTCCTTTGAAGCATAAACAGTTTTCATTTTGATTAAGTTCACTTCTTATTTTTGTTGTTGTTGCTTTTGCCTTTCATGCCATATCTTTGTTTTGTTTTGTTTTGTTTGAGACGGAGTTTCGCTCATGTTGCCCAGGCTGGAATGCAATGGCACGTTCTCAGCTCATCGCAACCTCCGCCTCCTGGATTCAAGCAATTCTCCTGCCTTAGCCTCCTGAGTAGCTGGGATTACAAGCGTGCACCATCATGCCCAGCTAATTTTGTATTTTTAGTAGAGACAGAGTTTCTCCATGTTGGTCAGGCTGGGATTACAGGTGTGAGCCACCTCGCTCGGCCTTTCATGCCATATCTAAAACTTCTTTACTAAATCCAAGATCCTGAGGATTTACCATGTCTTCTCCTAATAATTTTAAATTTTAACACTTACATTTAGGTCTTTGATCCATTTTGAGTTAATTTTTATAGATGAGGAGAGATAAGACTAATTTCATTTTTTTGGCATACTGGCATCTTATTAATAGTAGAGGAATATGAGTGATTGGTACACCAAAATTTTACATATCACCACTAAAGAACTTACTCCTGTAACCAAATACCTATTCCCTCAAAACCTATGGAAATATTAAAAAAAGAAAAAAAAGAAAAATAGCTGGATGTGGTGGTTCATGCCTATAATCCCAGCACTTTGAGAGGCTGAAGTGGGAGGATCCCTTGAGTCCAGGAGTTCAAGAGCAACCTGGCCAACATAGTAAGATCTTGTCTCGGGAGAGAGATCCAAGATGGCCACGTAGCAGCAGCTCAGGATTGTAGCTCCCAGTGAAAGTGCAGAGACTGAGTGGATGCCGCAATTGCAGACAAATTTTTGATGCCCACAAACTGGGAGATTCCCGGCAAAGGAGCCACACGGGTCGCCAGCGCGACTCTTTTGGCCGGCGCGGCACTTCTCAGTGTATACGGGACTGGGTGCCCTTTTAGTTGGGCTCCGCTGGTCCCATCCCCACAAGGAGAAGAACAATTGGAAGTGCTGAGGACTGAGAGCAAGCACAGCTGAACCTGGGAAGCACAGCAAGCACAGCTGAACCTGGGAAGGCCCAGCTCTGTGGGGAAGGGGCGTCCGCCGAAGGAAAACTAAGAAACAGAAAAAACTTCCTCACCAACAAGCTGGACGTCCACTCAGAGACCCAATCTGAAAGTCGGCAATTACAAAGACAACAGGTGGATAAATCCACAAAAATGGGAAGAAACCAGTGCAAAAAGGCTGAGAACACCCAAAATCAGAATGCCTCTCCTCCTACAGGGGATTGCAGCTCCTCATCAGCAAGAGAACAAGGCCTGACGAAGGTTGAGTGTGATGAACTCACAGAATCAGGCTTCAGAAGGTGGATAATAAGAAACTTCTGTGAGCTAAAAGAACATGTTCTAACCTAATGCAAAGAAACTAAGAACCTTGAAAGAAGATTTAACGAAATGCTCACGAGAATGGACAACTTAGAGAAGAATATAAGTGAATTGATGGAGCTGAAAAGCACAACACAAGAACTTCGCGAAGCATGCACAAGTTTCAACAGCCGAATTGACCAAGCAGAAGAAAGGATATCAGAGGTCGAAGAT